>JAODAL010046676.1:0-30678 GCA_025379985.1 Phyllomedusa bahiana
TGTTTCACAAAAACGAGAAATTGTATGGACCAAAATTTCTTACAAATTTAAAGGCACAATTGTCACGAGAAAAACAATCTTGAATCACGTGGAAAAGGTAAAAGCATTAAAAAGTTATTCTCACATAAAGTGACACAGGTCAGATTTCAAAAATAGGGCTTGTCAGGAAGGCCAAAACTGGCTGGGTCCTTAAGGGTTAAAACGTTCCCATTTGGCTTCTACATTACTACTTGCTAACAGCTGCTCCTAGTCTATGTCCTGTATTGCGTCCCTCAATAAGGCAAAATTGGCCCTTTTAAAATTAAATGTTTTTGCCCCCCCCGCTCTGTTTTTCTTTTTTCCAGTTCACGCTAAAATGAATTATATTGTAGTCACTGTTACCTAGATTTTCAGAAACCGTGACTGCTCCAACAAGTTCTGCTTTGTTAATAATGACCAGATCCAACAGAGCATCACCTTTATTGGGTTCCCCACAAACTGCCCCATAAAATTATCCTCTAACAGATTTTTACATTTTTACTACATTAAATTTGACATTTATTTTTGCTGCTCTCACCCTTTATTCTACATACAGTAAGAGCCAGAACACCTCAGGTCATGCTGGGACCTGTGGTACACCAAACAAGATCACCCCCATATTTTCTATTCACTGACATGCTATTCTAGTAACTTTTTTTTTTTTATTTCCAGCCTATCTATAGACTATAAATGTTTGGCGTATTACTAATGCGTTTAAGTTCCAAAATGCGGCAAACAAATAGACGAGGCACATCGAACTTTAGACACCATTTATAATCGTGCAAGAAAACCACTTTCATACATTCAGGCGCATTATACATTGAAAACGAGATGCAATCATTCACTTTAAATCGCCTTCTTTCATACATTTCTCCCTAAATATTGTAGGCTAAAAAATACATGAGTTGATGCTTTTGCATAAATTAAACAAAATAAAACACTAAAAAAGTGCATCAATCTTTAACTCAGGTCCTTGCCAACTCCTCAGTAGCCCAAATCGAGGACTATGTTACTTCACTTAGGCCTCTACATAGAATATACTTCCTGATATGTTAGAGTTGAATGGGCTCTACTAGAGATGGGCGAATTTCTCAAAAATTTGATTCGGTCACTTCGCCGAATTTCCCGACAAAATTAAATTCTGTCCGAATTACTTCGGGCCGAATCACGTTAAAAAACAGCTATTTCCAGGCTGCACAGAGCCTGCAGGGTGCTGTAAAACATTGTATCATGCTTAAATATGCAGAGGGAGCTTGGATTGGTCTTCATACAATGTTGCCGCCGCTCTTAGAATCGCTTCACTATAAAATTCCCTGGGCACTTAAGAGGGCAAAACTGACCAAAAAACAGAAGCGAGACATTCTGGAGGTGGAAAACAGGAGTAGGCCACAGAGTGGCACAATGACACAGTGTGGAGGTTACGGCAGTAGCCACAGCAGCAGCATGAGGTCAGACAGTGGCACAATGACATTCTGGAGGTGGCAAAAAAATGGATAGCCACAGAGTGGCACAATGACACATTTTGGAGGTCACGGCAGCAGCAGCATCAGGACAGACAGTTGGCACAATGACATTCTGGAGTGGCAAAACAGTAGTAGGCCACAGAGTGGGACAATGACAGAGAGTGGAGGTGACGGTGGCCGCAGCATGAGGTCAGACAGGTGCACAATGACATTTCTGGAGGTGGGAAAAACAGGAGTAGGCCACAGAGTGGCACAAATGACGAGAGTGGGGTGATTGAGCAGCAGCATGAGGTCAGAGAGTGGGACAATGACACAGTGTGGAGGTTACCCGGGAGCAGCCACAGCGGCAGCATAGGTCAGACAGTGGCACAATGACATTCTGGAGGTGGAAAAACAGGATCGGCCACAGAGTGGGACAATGACACAGTGTGGAGGTCACGGCAGCAGCAGCATGAGGTCAGACAGTGGGGCCCAAAGACATTCTGGGAAGGGGGCAAAAACAGGAGTAGGCCACAGAGTGGCACAATGACACAGTGTGGGGGTCCCCAAAGCAGCAGTAGCATGAGGTCAGACAGTGGCAAAAATGACTTCTGGAGGTGGTTAAAAAACAGGAGTAGGCCACAGAGTGGCACAATGACACAGTGTGGAGGTCACGGCAGCAGCACATGAGGTCAGACAGGGGCAAAAATGACATTTGGAGGTGGCAAAAACAGGAGTAGGCCACAAGTGGCACAATGACACAGTGTGGAGGGCACGGCAAACAGCACAGCAAACAGCAAGAGGTCAGTCAGTGGCACAATGACATTCTGGGTGTGGCAAAAACTGGAGAGGCCACAGAGTGGCACAAAGACAGAGAGTGGGAGGGACGGCGGCAGCCCAGCAAACAGCATGAGGTCAAGAGTGGCACAATGACACAGTGTGGAGGTGACCGCAGCAGCAACAACAGCAGGGAGCAGTATGAGGTCAGAGAGTGGCACAAGACACCGTGGATGACATGACACCAGCAACAGCAGCAGCAGCATGAGGTCATAGAGTGGCACAATGACAGAGTGTGGAGGGGGGTGGCAAAACCAGTCCCTGGTAAAGATGGTTGGTGGGGGATGGTGAAACTGTCAGACAGATGTGTGGCATCAGGCGTGGTGGCCGGGCAACAGATAGTGGTGAGGCAGGTAGTTTTGAACCCAGATCATTTCTCACAGTTTAGGTGCAGATTGAGGATCATGGCTGACGTGTCTGACGCCTAAAGGCATCGAGTGGTGTGAAATCCTGGCAATCCACGCCTGACTCATCTTGACAAAGGTCTGTCCGTGTCCACATTTCCAGTAGACAACCTTGGCGGTAACGATAGCTCCTGCGCTACCTGAACACCCAGTTTGACGCCACCACTACTGGCGGGCAGGACAGGCTTTTTCTCCATTGCCTAACTCGGCAAGTTGCTGGCCACAAATCCAGTTTGGCTGCCCCTGTGTCCAGCGTATCTTTAACTGGGGTAGCAGAGTGCTGTCCACAGTTGGCCACCACTGTTGTTCAGGACTCAGCTCCAGGTCCTGCTGCTGCTGGCGACCTGCCCTCCTCACTAGGCGGCGGGTGTAAGGACAGCCGCTCATCAGTGACTCCAGACTCTTGGTTGCTGCTGATGGGAGTTCGGTAGCTCCCTACCCCCCCCCCCCACCTGCCCCCGGCAGCTATCGGCTAGTAGTAACTTGTGTGCGCTGAAAGATCCCCCCGGTTCAGAACCGTCAGAGGAGGACGATGCGCACATAGGCAACGGGCCACTGATCTACGGGAGGATTTCCCCTATAGTATTTGAGTTTGTCCTCCCTCTCAATATCTGAGAAAAAGGCTCCATTTTGGACGGTAGCAAGGGTACCGATAGGGTGGAGAGCCAAGAAGTCATCCCTCTGCCGGGATGCTGACTATTCGGCTGTCATAGCTGCAATCAGCATTGCTGCGGGCCCATCTGCACAACGTAACTCCGAGGGGCTCCCTGCTCCATCTCCACTGTTATACTGCCAACGGTGCTTCGTGGGTAATCTGCCTTCATACTTTCTCATCTCCATCTACCTCATCAGATTCCTCCTGCTCCTCCTCTCTTGTCACCTGGGTAGAAAATCCACTATTTACAGACAATGCTACTGCTACAAGTCCTCCCCTCTTCCGCCTCCTCCTCCATTTTAGTCCAACCCCGGGACTCGTGTGGCCGCGAGATGTAGTCGCCACGTCTCCAGTCCCTCTGCCCAGACAGATTTTTCAGAATTTGCTTCAGGTGGACATGAAGCAGTGGAATGACGTTATTCATCCCGTAGTCCATGTACGAGACTGACAAATACGTGGCCTCCTCGAATGACCTCAACAAATGGCAGGTGTCATGCATGGGAGCTGCCACTGGTTGACATCAAAGTATACACAGGGTTTACTCTGTCTGCCTGGAGCATCAAAAAAAATTGTTAGATGGCCTTTCCTCTGTTTATACAGTCGGTCCAATGTGCAGGCATGGATTTCCAACGAGGTGGAAACATCCGCATATGAGTTTTGTTGGGGGAGCAGTTCTGTCGCTGCAACTCGAGGAGGGTGTTCCTGGCTTTTGTAGGAATGGATGAAGTGCTATGCACAGTGTTCCTGGTTCATTTTCGAATATTTGAAGATCGGTGGAAGACTTCAGGGAACCTTCTCACAACAGATTGAACACATGCGCCATCGCTGGGCATGGACCATCCCTCTCGGCTGCAGCGCGGACACCAAGTTCCTCTCCATTGTCCGTCACCATGGTTCGATTTGCAGTTGGCGCGGAGAAAGCACACATAGAAAGCTTGCTGCATGACGCGGAGCAGTCCTCCCTGTGTGACTTCGTTCGCCGAGGCAAGCCAGGTGTAGAACTGCCAGTTGACACCGCTGTGCCGATACACATGTGGTTGATGGGCAGTATTTTGGAGGCTACGATGGGGGTGGTGGTGGAGGAGGAGGAGGCGCGACATTGGACGCTAGGAGCCGCCCAGTTTGACAACGTGGAGGAGGAAGCGCGTTCCTGTTCCAAGTTGTTGTGTGCCTGGCAGGAAGCAAATTCACCCCAGTGGGACGTAAAGGACATGTACTGCCCTCTGACCGTAGTAAGCTCCAGACGCCCGCACTGCCTTACACCTTGGAACAAACCGAGATAAGCTCAAGGACTGGGCCCACCTTCTGTTTTAAGATATTATTGAAGTGATGAGGTATGCCTTTTTGGAAAATAATTGCGGCTTGGGAACCCTCCTTCTCGGTCGCAAGAGCCATAAGTTCTCTGAACGGTGCAAGAGTCCACCATTTGGAAAGGGAGGGACTGCCATGTAGTACCAACAACTTGGAAAGGAGCAGGTTAGCTTCTGCACCTTATGGTTGGTTGGACACATAATGTTGTCTCTTTGAAATCGTCTCTGCCTGAACGACTGCTGGCCGGCCATGAGTAGCGAAGGAGCAGGAGCCTCTAGGACGGGGAGATGTGGCAAAGGAAACAGTCCCTTCTGCAGAGGTGGTGGAGCCAATGGGCGCTGTTGCTGCTGTTGATGCGGCGGAGGATGGACACCACATCTCGAGCCACTGGTTTCTCCCACGCCACCAGATGGTGACGCCTGCATGTGTTGATGCAGAGGCCGATGTTGGTGCCAACGTTTGCTTCTGCACGCCTTCCTTTCTGCTACAGATTCTACAATATACCCCATTTCGGGCTCCTCCCGGTGTCTTAGCAAAGATTCCCACCGCCGAGTATCTGATTTATTACCGCCAACAATGATCCGCATGAGTGATACTACCGCCACTCGACCTCGCTGAGCCCCTGTGCCTCTACTTTCTGCCTGCGAAGCGGGTTCTTATTACCCCGTGGCCGCTTGGCTCCCCGACCTCACACTGCTGATTATCCATGCTGACTCACAGGCCGCACAACCCACCTTGCTGGCTGCACCGCTTCCCTGATGCGCAAGCTGGACGACCCTCTTCTCCTGACAATGATGAAGCCTTGCCTCACCCTGGCCCCCAGTATGATAGGGACTACATGCATCTTCTATGTGTGTTTCAACGTTCACTGCTGTCATCATCACCGGTCTTGGTATGCAGAGGCTGACCCCTCACAAAATGACCTCCCCTTCCACTCATTCAATCTGTACTTTGCGTACTGCAAGAAGCACGGAGATATTGGCCCCATTTCTTCACTGCCAAGTAGCTGGTTGGAATGCCCTCCTCAAATTGTTCATCCTCGCTATTATTGTTGGTGCTGGCCCACGACCACATAGTAGATCTCTGGCTGAGGGAACGCCGGATGGGACAGAGGCTCGGGTTGAGGACAAGCGTGAAGGGCCGCCGTTACCCGCTCTCGGGCCAATGCCAACTAAGGGTTGTGTCTGACGTTCCACCGACTCTTTTAGGACTGGGGTTGTCAGATGTCATTTCTGGGGAGGAAGTGGTTGACCTAGCAACCAATCAAGAAACCCTTGGGTTGCTGGGGCAGCACACGGCCACTAGATGGACTGCGGGGCAGTTTGTGGCCTCACGAGTGACCCTGCAGCGAGTGCCCTTTTGCTGTGCTGCGACCTGTGCCTGCTCCAGGAATGTTTGTGCACTGCCAATCGCAGGTGAGGAACAGCCTGCCACCTCTTGATCTGAATTTGTTTGTTCTATAAAATATACAGCACTGTTATTTGATTAAGATATCTTATATGGTCGGTGTGTGATGATAAAGAACGTTTCTTCTACTATGTACAATGCAGAAAAATACTTAGTTAACCCGGATGTAAATTGCGCCAAAAGAAATTGAGCAACACAAAAACTTACAGCTTTGTAGCGATTGGTTATATGGGGTGTATTTTACGGTACACAGCAAGAGAAAAACTTGCTAATTAACCTTCGATTATTATGAATTATGATTACAGCAAAATGTCTTTATTGGCTGTGAAAAAGACGGTTTCTTTTAGTACACACAACAGCAGACACCGCTTAATTAACCCTGGATGTAAATTGCGGTAAAAGATTGAGCAACCAAAAACTACCAGCTTTGTAGTGTGTTACAATGGCATGGATTTTACTTTACAGAACCAACAGAAAAACTTGTAAATAACCTCTCAAGTTGTGAATTATGCTACAGCAAAATGTCTTTTTTGGGATGAAAAATGACGGTTTTTTTAGTCACCACAACAGCAGAACAATGCTTAATTAACCCTGGGATGTAAAATTAGCGCCAAAAGAATTGGAACCGAAAAACTACCAGCTTTGTAGCGTTGTTACAATGGTGGTGTATTTCTACAGACACAGCAAGAGAAAAACTTGTATTTAACTTTCTGTTTGATGAATTATGCTACAGGCAAAATGTCTTTTTTGGCTGTAAAAAGACGGTTTCTTTTAGTCACCACACACGCAGAACAACGATTAATTAACCTCTGGATGTAAATTGCACAAAAGAATTGAGCACCAAAAATGAAGTGGTATTTGTATTGTAAAAACGCTGTTTCTAAAAATGAATACAACAGGAACAGGAGTAGTAACCTTTGGGATATTCAATGTCTGTGAGCAGATAGCATTAAAATGTATATGCAGCTTGCATTGGACGCACACTGCTTCAGTTCCAATACCCCACAAAATCAGAATTAGAACGTTAGAGAAGCAGTCTCTGAGACAAGCTGTGACACCCCAAAAATCGCTGTATAAAAATGACGTTCTTTAGTAAGTGATATTATTAGCAGCCGTGGCAGCTCATTCCCTAATTGAGTACAGTGAGTGCGGTATGTTTGGAGCTTCCAGCGTCGCGCCCCGGAACTTATCCCCGGACTTATATAGTGCGGCGGTGACAGTCACAGAATCCCGCCGACTCTGATTGGCTTCATCTCGCACATGTATGTAGGCAAGTGCCCTTCTTCCTTCCATGAGTTCTTTGCCATGTTAAGCCATGTGCTGCCAGCCATTTTATCAATCAACAGCACACTATCGTCACGCGAAGTTCCCACAGAACATTCGATTCGTTCACAGAATAAAGTTTTCCCTGAAATTCTAAACGAATTCCACTTCGTTAGAATCAATTCGCCCATTTCTAGTCTCTACCAACCCAGACACTGTTTTCAAAGTCTCTACTATACCACCCCTGCTGTTGAGTCTATTGAACTGTCCGTGACACACCTCAGGTATCCAGGTCTCTGCTACAGCTTTCTACATGTCCCCACTGAGCAAGTTTCTATCACAGCCCCAGCCTAAACCTAGCTGCAACCACCACTGGGTATGAACTGAACACCATCCACCCCTCACTAGTTTCCTTCATGACGAAATCCCTTTGACAGTCTCAAAAGACATTAGATCGTATTCTTACTCTGGCTAACAAAGTACTTATACACACTCTTCCAGGGCCAGATTTCCCTAGCTTAAGACTGTGAAATAGTCACTTGTGTTAGCTATATTTGACAACCGTTCAGACATTGCTCAGAAAAACAGATGAATAACTACCCTCCAGAGGCTCAACTGGGCACGCAATGACCCTTCAAACAGCTTGTTCTTTTCTCACAACCTTTAGCCCATTGCCAACTGCACATTGGGCACTACCACTTCTTCTTACAGATGTAGCAAACCGGCCGGTATTTGTCCTGTGCAGTGGGGACGCGCCCTAACAAGCCAAAGTGCAATTCCACAGAGCACCACCAACAGACCATCCACATCCTGCCCATTAATCGCAACCTTTCCTTTTTAATACACATTTCGTTGTTCTTCCTATTGACATATTCGCACAGCATGTCGATATCATAATGCATACATTCCACACATATGCAAGCTGTCACCATATGCATGCATACATTTTTGAAGGATGCACATATATCTTTAGTTTTTGTACTATAAGGGAGTGTTCACCTCCATTATATAGTCATACATATCTAAGAGACGAAACAGAGGAAATACATAATATTAGGAGCTAGAAATATTTTGTGAGGGCTTCAAATATTTACTAAAACAAAAATTTCAGGAGAACAAATGTCATAGGTTGAGCATATCCTCAGTGCTGCTTTAATTCTTGTGTAAATTTGCCTCTGCATTTAAGCCTCTACAGTATGTACCTGTACATTTCCATCTTTCTTGTTTTGATGCCTGGCTGTTTTTTTGCATTATAAGATTAGCATTTGCAGATGTGGCTGCCTCTGTCTTGGGCAAGTGCTCCTCCCATGTTTCCTAGGCTCTTTTTTTTTTATAAGAGGAGAGTATATCAGTATTTTCTATGTCCTGAGCTAATTTTGGAAGCCTATCCCTGAGAGATGTGAATCTGTTGAGTGTAGTCCCCATTTGATGAGGTTGTCTTCACATGGTGGGCAGGTTCAAATAGTATGACCAGAATGAGTACTAAAAGCCTCAACTTACAGTTACACAGTTCAAAATAATAAATTTTTAATGTTTAGGTATTCCTAGCAGTTGCTGCTTTGAGTGAACCTTTATTTTTGGGCCTATACTTTCTCAGACCACCAGCATTTTCCTATGGAATTTCGGTTGCTGTCAAATGGGGTCATTGCCCCTTTCTTCCTAAATACCCTAAACACAAGAGGAGGCATAAGAAAAAGGAAGTCACTAAAAGGGAGTCAATGGTTAAACCCACTTACAAGCCCCTTTCAGAAAAAAAATGTTTGCACAGATTTAGAGCTGTAGCTATGATCAGAATTGGGTCATAAATGATCATAACAGGCTACTTCTTCTTTTTTCACTTGGGGCAGATGCAGAGAGACATTAAATTTAATACTGACTTGTAGCTGTGGTTTTCTTTGGGCAAAGCCTTCTTTATGCCTCCTGAAATACTTACCATCTTAAAGTAAGCTTTTCCTGTACAATATCATCAGGCCCAGATTGCCCATAGGGCAAACCGGGCATTTGCCCGGCGGGCCGCTGGGGTCCGGGCCGCAGCGCCGGCTCGGAGCGCTCGCCAAGGGGGCCGGTGTTTCCCCTCGGCGGGCCCCGAGTGCCGCCGGGCGCAAGTACAGGGGCCACAACGGTCGCATATGCGACGGACCCCTGTGCAGAGGACCGAAGGCCCCCTCGCCACACGGCTGCATGGTCGGGTCACCGACCCAGCCATGCAGCAATCACGGCCGCCACCTCCACCGCGCGGTGCAAGCAGCGGCCGAGGCTGAACAGCTGGAATCTTCTGATCCCATCTGTTCAGCTCCCAGGAGGCTGCGGGGCAAGTACGCGATGTAATGATGTCATCGTGCGCCTGCTCCGCGGCCCGCGCTCTGCTGCCAGCGGCCACTCCGGGCAAAGACAGAAGAAGAAGCAGAGACATCAGGTGAGTATTGGGTTTAATTTTTTTTTAAACTACAAGCCCTGCCTACCTATATAATGCCCTGCCTACCTACCTATATACTGCCCCTGCCTACCTATATACTGCCCTGACTGGCTATATATGCACCTGTTACCTATTTAATCAAACCCTGCCTACCTACTTATACTGGACGCTGCCTGGCTATAATACTGCCATGACTGCCTATATACTGGCCCTGCTGCTATATACTGTCCTGCATTCCTATATCTGCCCTGCCTACCGACCTATATACTGCCCTGCCTGCCTACCTACCTATATACTGCCCTGCCTACCTATATATCAGCCCTGAATGCCTTCCTACATACTGCCCTGCCTTACTGGCCCTGCCTGCTTATATACTGGCCCTGCCTTGCTACATACTGGCCCTGCTGGATAATAACTGGTCCTACCTGACTGGTTACTGGGGGCAGCCCCAGCTACCTGGCCAGTTACTGGGGGCAGCCTCAGCTACCTGGCTAGTTACTGGGGACAGCCCTGGCCACCTGGCTAGTTACAGGGGTAGGCCCTGTTTACCTACCAAATTAATGCAGGAAGGCTCTGTTTTACCTAACTAATGGGGGTCTACCTATTTACATGCCACTTATCTGACATTTTTAGTTTCTAATTTTTCAGATCTAACTTACGCTGTTTGGGAAATTGAATAGGAAAGTGCTGGTAACGAGAGGAGTCTAAGATTGTATTTGTGGAAATCTAAAGGACGAGTAGTGACCACTTAGAAGAAGACATTGTATGCTGTACTGGAGTAGAATAAAAAGGGGAAGGAAACAAGGAAACAAACTCATCAGGGAAGATGTCATGGAGGTTTTGGGCCAGAAGGAGAAGAAAAGGAGAAAAGGAGAACAACTCCATCAGAGAATATTATGACGTCTCCTGTGGGTCCCATGCTATCAGGGGTAATATAATTTTTACTTCTGTGTCCAATCAGTGCTGTATTCATGTGATGGTGACCTGACTACTGGTGATGTGATTGGTGGGTTGTAGGTTATGTTGGTGCTTATGTAGTGTCAGTGTGGGCTTGTCCCGGATTGTAAAGCAAGTGCCCACCTGACTCTGTGAAGAGGGCTTTCTCTGCACCACTGTTTCTTTCTTCCTTGCTTGTGCCTCCTTGCTTTCACACAGAGCATTTTTTTTGCATTTTTTGATGCTTTTTTTGTGCATAAATGTACAACATTAACTGCTCTGCCTTTCTGCACAAAAACGCACCAAAAAAACATCAAAAAGGCACCAAAAATGCTCCATGTGAAAGCACCTATACAGTGTAGTTTATTTAAAGAAAGTGGCGGAGGTTGCGGAGAAAAAGGGAAATTTTTTTTAAGCAGGATATTGCTATGTGGGCTGCTGGGGGCTTGGCTTTGTTACCAGGGCTGATTTTTATTTTTTTTTTTTTTAATTTTTTTTCCCCGGTTCCCGGTCCTGAATATCATCATATCTAGTGGTGTAACTAGAAATAATTGGGTTCCATAGTAAAATGACATGGGGCCCCACCACTTAATAACAATAAGCTAAAGTAGAAGCATAAGCAGCAATAATTAAAGGTGTAAAAGTATTCACTATATGTCAGATACAGTGTTGGACTGGGGTGCTCAGGGCTGACTCTAGGGGCCCACCAGTTGAGCTGTTTCTCGGCCCACCGGTGGAATTTATTTTAGGGGCCCACCCTACAACTGCTGTAAGTGACTGTACATGCCTCCTATACCCTGCCTCTTGCTTTTTGCCTCCTCTTCCCTACTTTTTGGTCTCTTATGGGATATCTATGCAGTTAAAAAACAACTCCAGGTCTACCGTGCTCAGGGGCTCACCGGGGGATTTCCCCAATCCCCTGTGGGCCAGTCCGAGCCTGATCAGATACCAAATAGTAGTGCTATATTCAGTGAAGGAAATGATGATTTGATCTCTTGCTGATTTTGTAAGCTTGTCCACTGACAAAGACATGAACAGTCTATAATTTTAAGGGTAGGTTAATTTTAACCTATTGAGAGATAGAATATCCAAAATAAAATCCAGAAAATCACATTGTATAAATTATATAAATGTATTTGCATTTTGCTGGGAGAAATAAGTATTTCATCCTCTAGCAACCATTAAGAGTTCTGGCTCCTACAGTCCAATTGGAGGCTCCTAATCAACTCATCTGCATTAAAGACAGCAGAATTAAATAGTCACCTTTATAAAAGACTCCTGTTCACTGACTCAATTAATCAGTCAGACTCTATCATGGGCGAAGAACCAAAGAGCTTTCTACGGATGCCGAGGGGGACAAGGATCATAGACCTGAATCAATAGCCTGGAATGGGCTAACAAAACCATAAGTAAGACACTGGGTGGAGAAGGAGACAACTGGTTGGTGCAATTGTTAAGAAAATGGAAGAAAAGAAATATCAAAATGGCTGACCAATTGGGCACCAGGCAGAATTACACCTTGTGAGGTATCCTTGGTCTTGGCCTTTAACTTGTTAATGATTTTAAGGCAGTTGGGACCACAGTCACCAAGAAAACCATTGGTAACACATTATGCCATAATGGTTTAAAATCCGGCACAGTGCCTCAAGTACGCCCCTTTGAAGAAGACACATATGAAGGCCCATCGGAGGCGGTAGTTATGCCAATGAAACTCCCTGGATGTGTCTGTGAGTAATTGGGAGAAGGTGATGTGGTCAGATGAGAACAAAAATTGAGCTCTTTGCATTGAACTCAACTTGCCATGTTTGGAGGAGAGAAATGCTGCCTATGACCCAAAGAATACCATCACCCACTTCAAGCATGAGGTGGAAACTTTATGTTTTGGGGTTTTTTCTCTGCTAAGGGCATAGGGCTACTTCACTGCTTCAATGGGAGAATGGATAGAGCCATGTACTGTAAAATTCTTAGTGACAACCTCCTTCCCTTCGCCAGGACATTAAAAATGTGTCATGACTCGGTCTTCTGGCAAAGCAATGACCCAAAACATACAGCCAAGGCAACAAAATAGTGGGTCACAAAGAAGCAGATTAAGGTCATGGAGTGGCCTAGCCAGTCTCCAGACCTTAATCCCATAGAAAACTTATGGGGAGTTGAAGCTCCCAGTTGGCAAGCAACAGCCTGGCCATGAAAAATATTAATGATTTGGAGTGGAGGATGATTTGCAAAGGGAGTAGCCAAAAATTCTCCTGACAGGTGCTCAAACCTCATCATCACTGCAAAAAAACATCTGACTGCTGTGCTTGCCAAACAAGGGTTTTGCCACCCAAGTATTAAGTCATTGTTTGCCAGAGGGATCAAATACTATTTCTCACTGAAAATGCAAATAAATTTATATCATTTTATAATGTGATTTTCTGGATTTTATTTTGATATTCTATCACTCAATGTTAAAATTAACCTATCCTTAAAAATATAGACTGTTCATGTCTTTGTCAGTGGGCAAACTTACTGTAGCAGAAGGTGCCAACTACTTGTTCCCTACAGAAAGAAACAATATTCTTGTATCTGAGGTGGCCCCTTAACCTCTAAGCTCCATAGCAGTTGCTATGGCTGCTTGAACATGTTTTTTTGTTCTTCAATGAAGTCTTGCTTGGTGAGCGTAAAGTAGGTCATGATGGTTGAGTAAATTACTTATTGTTTTCTTTGAAATAATTGTACCTGCTCATTCCAGGTCTTTCTGTAGCTCTCCACATGTGGTCCTTGGCTTTTGGACAACTCAACTGATAATTTACTTCCCTCCTTTGTCTGAAATCTTGCGGGGACAACCTGGTTGTGACCAGTTTATGGTGAAATTATTTTCTTTTCACTTCTGCATTATGGTCCCAACAGTGCTCTCTGGAACCTTTAGTAGTTTATAAATTTTGCTGTAAACAATGCCATCAGTATGTTTTGCAACAGTAAGGTTGCAAAGGTCTTGAGACAGCTCACTGGTTTTACCGTTCACGAGATATTTCTTGTGTGGCACCTAGGTAATCCTACACCTTTTTATAGGCCATTAGTTGAACCTACTGTACTGATATTACTTTTCACTAAGTGGCAGGATTGTTTTTTAATTTCTAATAGATTTCAGCTGATGTCATGACTTCCATGACTTTTTGCACCTCTCTTTGTTCCTGTATTTAATACTTTTTTCTATGTGTCATTTCTCATTATTACACATAATTTATGGACATCTATGGTTTGATTTATTTGCCTGTGTGGATTGGATGGGTTGTTACCGACATCTGGTGATAATTTCATGTCAGTCTTTAGAAATATACAGTATCTCACAAAAGTGAGTACATCCATTTAATTTTTGTAAATATTGTATTATATCTATGGGAAAACAATGAATATGTCACACTTTGAGACAATGGGATGTAGTCAGTGCACAGCTTAAATAAGAGTGTAAATTTGGTGTACCCTTTGTTGGGCACAATGGGCGACATGTATGAACAGTGCTGTACCAAAAGTCTGGCGTCTTTTCAGCCCAAAGACTAACACATCCCTGTTCGCTATATTTATAAACGGGTGCACTCCAGTATCAGGCGCATTACAAAGCGCTCTCGGCATTTTGTAATGGGCATGATATTAGGGGGCGTGCTGGAGGCGTGTCGCACTACAACCGTACGAAGCTACACATTTATAGCTTCAGTACAGCAAATCCAAGTGCATTACTGCTGGAAAAGGTAGAGCGCTTAAAAAGAGAATTATCTGAACCAGAAGTGTCGCTTTGTAGCTAGAAAGCACTAAACAGGTTCATAGATTCAGGCCAATTCTATGCTATAAATGCGTGCAAAAAATGGTGCCTGGGCGCCATTAATCATGCATGTCACCCAATATGTCCATTTTCACTTAGGGGTGTACCCACTTTTGTTGCCAACGGTTTACACATTGATGGCTGTGTGTTGAATTATTTTAAGGGCGCACCAAATTTATATTGTTATAAAATCTGAACACTGACTACTTTATGTTGTATCAAAGTGTCATACCTTCAGTGTTGTCCCATAAAAAATACAATATTTACAAAAATGTGAGTGGTGTACTGTATTTCCTTAGAAAATTAGTGACACATTCATTATTTATTTCACCTTCTGTATGCATTTATCTGCACACAACTACTAGTCTTTACCTGTGGACATACTACAATGATATATTGTCAATTTTGGATTGTGGTGTAGGGGGTGTGTTGTGCACATCATTGTGGGTACTTTTGTTTCTGATTATTTTGTATGTTATCTTACTCAATAAAATTATATTTTGCATTTTTATTACAATAGATTGTAGTGTTAGTTTTTGTGGTTCACGTGTTTAGCACCCTATTTCCCAACTATTTGTAGGTATGCTTACAAAAGACAAGATTTCATGTCTTAAAACATTATGGGGGTAGGTGGTTGGAAATTAAATTCCTGCTTGATAAAGGGTTAAATACTGTCTTTAAAGGAACAATCCAGTTAAAATTATTGCACTATGCTGCGTAATGAATCTCTGACCCTTCTTTAGATACAAGTCAGTGTAACGGTAAATCCACACGGCAAGGTTTTCAGACGGTTTTTCAAACAGTTTTCAGATTTGAAAACCATTTGAATACCGACTGTCAACCATCCCCATAGACTTCAATAGAAAATTAGAGCTGTAGTCTACACAACTCAGATTTTCTGACTGTCCAATTTTAAATCAGAAAACCATCCAAAAAACTTGGAACATGCACATGCTTCTGCCCAGTTTTCGGGCGGAAGACGTATTGTTCAATGGTTAAGGGGGATGGCCGAAACCACAAACCATGGACAGAGCTGTCCACCAAAACCATCCAGAAGATGATAAAATAGCATCCGGATTCTTTAAACAGAATTTGACTGGCATTTTACAATAGCCGTGTGACTGTTCCTTAAGGGTGTTTTAGAAGTACACGCTTGTGGCTCCATTCACCTCCATTATCCTCACATGTCACTTCTTTATGCGTCCCGGAAGACAGAGTTTGATCATAGCTCTGTTAGCTACAGGCTGTATTTCAGGGCGTATTACGGCCTGAAAGATGCCGTGTGAACATACCATAATAGTTTTTCTTGTTGCAGTATTTTGGACACTGTTTATATTTTGTTTACCTTCTGTTGAAGGAATTCTTCAAGAGTATTTCTCAACATATACCTCAAATGGACGACTATAGATTTTGCCAATGTTTATGTATAGGCCTATAGATACCTTATATTGGGCAGTATACATTTTTTTTATGGCAGGCCTCTGAATGGAATAGTACTATTGCATAAAGCGAAATAATATTGAACTTCTATAAGACAGTAATAGAAATCACAGAGCTTTGTGCAGTGCAAACATCCCTTTCTCTATGATATTAAAATATAATTCACTAAACATGTCCCATTTAAATGAGAGATTTTCTACAAAATCACAGTTGACAGCAAATAATAACTATAATGCTGCATCAATTGAATGATTACAATCCTGAGAAATACAAAGTGAATGGCAAAAAAATAAATGACTATTAACCCAAAATGAATCTATCCTAAGCTTGAGTGGAAATAAACAAGAAAAATAACTCCAGGTTAAAGCTGCTATTTTAATGTGTATTATTTGTGACCATAGTGACTGATCATGAGAGCTTTTTGAAAGATATAAGCATTGATAGCTTTAATGGCTGCCCAATGGCATGGTATTTGTCTAGAGCAATGTTTCTCAATGTTACCAAGCCAAATAACCCTAACAGAAATAAATGACAGCAAAATACCCCCCAGGCTATGAACAAACCCTGTGCTACTCCTATTAAGACAGCATGAAGTCAGTGTAACTATGGCCTAGAGAAATATACCTGGGTTGAAAACCTAGCATGTAGAGATTACATGCACAGTGCGTAATTTATGAAGCCATTTATATTACCTAGTGTAAACCTTGTTCATTATTGTTTTTGAAGCTCCATTTTTGTGCAGCATTAGCTACCCACGCAGTTGAGTCAAATTATTATGACCACCAGTTACTGTGTACAGCACGAACAGTAGTGACTCAATAAGGTTGACACAGCTATCTGGAGCCACACTTACTGCAGTGCAACTCACAGCTACTGTAGGGTTCATGGGGGAGGATCCACAGGAACACAGTGATCAAGGTGGTCCCACAGATGCTCAGTTGGTTTCCAGCCTGTGAAATAAGGGGGCCAGGGTAGCACTTGGAAGTCTTGATTATGCTCTTCTAACCAATGTCAGACATTTCTAACCATCTGAGTGCTGCACTGTCTTGCTGGAAGATCAGGAAGAATAGGGAGACAATCAGCATGTATGGGCATATGTGATTCGCAAGGATGGATTCATACCCAAATCTGTTGCCTTCCACATTGATGAATGGGATGAGAGAATGGAACTAAATCATTCTCAACACAATGACGCAGCCACAATCAGCTTGTGTTCTTCCAGCAATAGTTGCAGGGCATTTGTTCCCTGATGTTTTTCGTCTGCCATAGCAATTTCCATCCATTTGATGAAGCAAAGAATATCACTCAACCCTTTGCCAATCAGGCAAATTCTGATACTGCCGTGAAAATAAAGCCAATGCAACTTCATTATCAGAGGTGCAGTGACCATCCATGAACTGTTACTTTAGAAAAATGTCTGGTAGTCCCCTGATTATTTTTGTCTGCAAACTGCTCCACTGTAGCATGTTGGTCTGCCCTTGACTAACTACATAGCTGACGTTCACCTTTCACTTCAATTCCAAGGTCTTTTACTTTTGTTCTTGGGTTGATATGCACCTTCAGGTATGTAGAAATTGCAACCAAGGATGAACCAGACTTGTGTAATTCTCTTCCTGATATCTTGGCTGATTTATTTAGACTTTGCCATGATGTTACACACAGAAGTATTGTGTTTCTGGTGTACTTTAAAATACATCCACAGTTGTGTCTTTAATTAATTTAGACGTTGCCAATAAACCTATCAAAAGCTTCCAAAGACATGACATGATCATAGGGGCTGTCCCAAATTGTTTAAAGGCATAGTAATCCTAGTCTATGTAAACGGTTGACTTTGTAGAAAGTAATAAAAATGCCTTAAAATTCTCTCTCTCTCTCATTATTCTGACATTAATTATATATCATTTTGGTAATCCTAATTGACCTAAAGCGGGTAAGGTTTATTCTGATTTCATGTCAGATAGTGAGAAAAACATGCATATATGTCTTTTTATATAGTATATGTATACTTCTGGTTTTAACTGTACATACATACTTGTGCAGTTTTTTTGAAAAGTATTTATACTTCTTTAACAGTTAAAATAAAAAAAAATATCTTTAATGATATGCATTTAAAAATTAATTATCCTTTACATATAAAAAAAAGCCTAATAAATATAGCCAATATAAAAATTATTGGCAACTGTATATGTATAAAGTACCCGTTGTATATCAGTACTAATAACATAGCTAGTGGTCAATGTCTAGTATCACAGCAAAAAAAAAGATATTGTACCAAATTTACCTATTAGCAGGGAGATGTACCCTATAAGAGGGAGGAAAATGTGGTCTAAAATGTGGTCAAAAACTCAGGTTCTGAAGGACCTTGTCACAGTAGACTCCGTTGCCCCATTGGACCAGTTATACCATATAATAGAAAAAGCTCTATCGTATCCACTATACTAGTCCTATCCAGTTAGGCAATCGCCCGTAAAAGGGCGACCCCACCTCTCGGACGAATCACCCTAACTAACTAAAAATATACAGTAACATACATAAAGAACACAGAATAAGTCCTGACGCGTTTCCCCAAAGATATGGTTCATTCAGGGGATATTACATTATACATCTGTGATGAGAGATGATGATGGGCCAAGTATGGCTATGATGAGGCCTTTAGTAAGTGCCAGACAGTATATTACTTATTATACCAATCCCTATTAAGCCAAATAAACTACTCAGCAAATCCATATGCACTTTACCCACCAATGATACAGGAGCAAACCCTTGACATGCCCATTAGCAATAACAAAGACGCCAAAACACCACATGTTCGGGCGCCTCCCGTTCGTCAAACCGGGAAGTGACTTCCGGAAGTGGACAAACCGGAAGTAGCAAAACGAAAGTAATTTATTCATGCACGTGCGCTCCAAATAGGAACTAGACTGGCGAAACGAGTGCAAATGCGCAAGCGGCCCCGTTCCCCGCCGCGCAATAGCAAAACCTGTGAACACGCGCCCCATAGACCAGGGCTGCATTGGGCGTCCCAAACAATACAGATAAACGTTGGACCAATAGCATTAATAGCATAATGTGACCCAAGTAAACTGAGGCTTATCATCAAGACTCAATATAGAGTATCCAAGGTTATGTTAGATAATCCTATGGATATAAACTACCATAGTTCAGCTAAGTAAAATTAGTGATGGGGCAGTAAGGACAAAAAAGATATAGAAATATTATATAACTCTGACAGTATTGATAATAAAGAGACTATACCCATACACATGGTTTGATATTCTCAACTGATTACCCTAAACAGAAACCAAAGAAAAGGACCAAAAAAACAAAAAAAAAAAAAAATGAATTTATAAAAATTTTAAAAAAACACCAAATTTGAGGTTTTTCTTAAGACCATCAGGGGTCGTAGTAGTAATCTGAAAATCCACTGGGTTTTTTTTTTAAGCAGTTTTGTACCCAATCACCCTAAGGAATCCCACAAAGGAAACCATTTTGGAAAATTTTTTGGGGGCAATAAACTTTGCCCATTGAAGTAAGGCTCTCTTAGAGCCCCGCATATTTGGGGTCTGCTTAAAAATTTCCTCTTATTGGGGAAAAATCTTTCTTAAAACTTGTCCTACCTGCTTCGTTTCTCTTGAACAAATTTTTTTTTTTTTAATGGTAAGATCTTCCCCCCATTTAGGGGACTGCCCCGTTTCCCTAGCAAAATTTTTCCTGGGGTGGTGGGAGGGTACATTGTTGTTTGTGACCGATGACCTACCCCATACGGTAATATCCTGTTTTGGGATAGGTATAATGACGATATCCTAATTTGTGGAATAGGACGACAGAGGCGTTTGTATGACTTTTGTGAGAAGTATCAATATTAATATTGTTGGCATGAAATTCACTTCAGCCTATTTATGACGTGTGCCTTCACTTCTTTTGGATCTTTATATAATTAAAGATTAAATCTGGCTATCTACACACAAAAACCGTTCGGAAACAACCGCGTCTAATAGTCTCCAATCCGGTGGGAGAGTTACCATCCTAGGACCCTTAAAAAGGGGTATACCAAAGGGGCAGGTTTCTCGAGTTCGGAGAAACTGCTCCAGGAAAGGGAGACTATTTTTTCCAAGCAAGGGACCTTAAAAAACGGTTTGTGGATCGGGGTTATCCCGAAAAGGTTCATTGTGGGCATTGTCAAGGCACTTGAAGTGATAGGATCGAGACTGCTCAATGGTGTGGGACATAACAGTAAGTTCCCCCACCAAATTCAACTATGCGGATGCGTGGCAAACTTTGATCAGGGCCACGAATTAGCGAGAGACTGTATTTCTAGATTACTGGGTTATCTTAGGTCAGTCAGGATTTAAAAGATGTCTCCCTGATTTTCCTTAAGATTACATTAGGAAAAGGAAGATCATTGAGTGGATAGACTGGTTGCCATAGTTTATATACTCCACCTAAAAATACAGGGACCTGGTTGGATCGACAACCACTAGGTACCTTTCGGTGGGGGGACAAATGTGTGCCTTGTCCATTTTCATTGAGCAGTCAAAGACTATCACTGATTTAAATCAGATCGTTACATTTGTGAAGAGAGATTTTTCAAAATGTAAGAGTGAAGGAGTCATTTATTTATCGCAGATGTACTTGCCCGTTAGGATATGTTGGAAGACTAAGAGACAATTTAGAGACGAGTTGGGAGCATTAGGGGATATTAGGCATAGAGGAGATACACGATAGCTCGACATGTATGTTGGAATGTCATAATAATGATCCAACACACTGAAATTTTCAGATCATTTGTGGGTCGTGGGAAATAACCTCGAGGGGGTGATTGGATACAAGACTGCTTAGACAAGAACCGAGTGGGATTTTCAGATTACATACTACGACCCCTGATGGTCTTAACGAAAACCTGCAATTTGGCTGTTTTTTATGATATTTTTCATAATTTCAGTTTATTTTTTTTGTTTTGTTTTCAGTCTCTTTATTATCTTTTTTGTCTTACTGCCCATCACTTTATTTTACTTAGCCTTAACTATTGGTAGTTTATATCCATTGGGTTGTTTAACATAACCTTGTGTACTCGATTTTGAGTCTTGATGATAAGCTCCTGTTACTTGGGTCACATTTATGTTTTTTTATCTTGTGTCCACGTATTATCTGTATAGTGGGGGCGCCTGCTGTGCGCCCTTGTCTATGGGGCGCGTGTGCACTGTTTTGCTAGTTGCGCGGCGGGGAACGGGGTGCCGGCGCGTTTGCATCATTTCGGCCAGTCTAGTTCCTATTTGGGGCGACGTGCCTGAGAAATTACTTTCGTTTTGCCAACTTCCGGTTTGCCACTTCCAGCTTGATCATATTCAGTTAGGCGGAACGGGAGGCGCGGGAACATGTGGTGTTTTGGCGTCTTTGTTTTGCTATTGAGCATGTGCAAGGACTTTGCTCCTGTATTATTGGTGGAGTAAAGTGGGCATTGGGATTGGCGAGTAGTTTATTTGGTTAATAGGGGTGGGTATATAAGTTCCCAGATATACTGTTGGAACTTAACTTATGGCTCTCATCATGCCATCACTTTGACCTTCATCATCATCTTCATCACAGATGTATAATTATATCCTAATGAACCTTATTTGGGGAAATGCGTCGGGGACTTTATGTCTGTGTTCTTTATGTATGTTACTGTATAAATTTAGTTGATTGGGTGAGGGGGTCCCCGAGTGGTGGGTCGCCCTTTTCGGGGCGAGTGCTCTATTGGATAGGACTTAGTATAGTGATATCGGATAGTGTTTTCTGTTATATCGGTATTTAACTGGAACAAATGGGCAACGATGTCTACTATGCAAGAGGTCTTCAGAACCATGAGTTTTTGGACACATTTTTGACACATTTTCCTCCCTCTTATAGGGGCACTTCTCCTGCTAATAGGTATTGGTACAATTGTCTTTTTTGCTGTGATTAGCTTGACATTTGTCCAACTTGCTTTTGTAATTTAGGTAATGATATAACACCGGGTACTTTAACATATCAGTTGCATATTTGTATAGTGGCTATATGTGTGAGGCCATTTTTATATACAAAGGATAATTATTTTAATGCATATCTATTAAAGATTATTGTTTTAGGAATTTTTCATTTGATCTGTGAGACGGTTTTCTATATTCCTATTATTATCTCTTTTTCCTGTGAGGAGATCTGGAAATATCCTAAGATATCCCTATTAACCCCTTAAGGACCAGGCGTTTTTTGGGACACGTTTGTTTTTCCCTCCTCGCCTTCTGAAAGCCATAACTTTTTTATTTTTCTACCTACATAGACACATGAGGGCTTTTATTTTGTGGGACAAGATATACTTTCTAATGGTGTTATTCACTATACTATAGAATATACTGGGAAACCGCAAAAAAATTCCAAGTGGGGACAAATTATGAAAAAATTATTATTTTCGCCATGTTTGCGGGGTTTTGCTTTTACGGCGTTTCAATCTTTGGTAAATATAATGTTTTTATCTGATTCAAACCAGGTTGTTACGCATCCGGCAATCCCAAAAAAATGTAGGGTTTCCGTTATGTTTTGGTACCGTAAATAAATTTCAAACATTTTCTTTTTTTGGAAATTGCGCCACGGCGCCATTTTGTGCGACCAATAACTTTTTTGTACTAACACCTACGGACGTCAGTGAGGGGGAATTTTTTCCGGGCTGAAGTGTACTTTTTTTCTCTAGCAGTTTGGAATGCGACTTTTTTGATCATTTTTATTCATTTTTGAGTGACCGTAAAATGACCAAAAAAACGCAATTTTGGCGGTTTTGGAATTTTTTTTTTCTACGGTGTTCAGCGTACGGTATAAAAAGATGTTATATTTTTATAGATCGGACTTTTTCGGACGCGGGGATACCAAAAAATGGTAACTTTTTTTTATTATTTTAAGGATTTTAATTGTAAAATGGAGAAAGGGGGGGGATTTGAACTTTTAATACTTTTTTTTTGTACTTTAAAACTTTTTTTTTTTTTTTTTTTACTGTAACATTGAGGCCACCTATGGTACTTGACTACTAGGTGGCGAGATTGTTAATACAACCTAATAAATTGTATAGGCAATGCATTAGGGTGTACAAAGATGGCGGTTTCCCCACTTCCTGTCTGCGGACGGAAGTGGTGCAAACCGGCCAGGGTAAGTGACGGGAGCCTTCACAAGGCTCCCCACCACCATAAAAAGAAAAACAACAAGATTCACTAGGAACTAGAGCGGTGCCGTTCACAGCATACAAGTGGGGGCCCCCCCTACACAAATTACGTCCCAAATAAAAAAGATGGCGTTTTGAATTACACAAACCCCAAAAACAGGTAATTTTTCCTTTTTCTTCAAATTTAATGTATTTTACACTTTTAAATAAAGTAACTTTTAAACAGCAGATGTAGCGTCATCAAAGGGAACCACTTATCAAGCCCTTTAAAGTCCTGAATAGGTAAATATAACGAATATCGGACCACGAGGAACAAAGCCAGAGTAGAGCCAAGGCGATTACTCCAAGTTCCCCGGGGAAAAAGAAACGTTTTGGGGGGACCCCGCCCCCTTCTTCCAAGCGTGACGTTTGTTTCCAGGATTTGGGTTTCTTAACCCCCTAGTTACCAAGAAAATTTTAAATATTTTATCAAACTCAAAAATAGTTATACTGCCCTTAACAAAAAAAAAACACAAAATGCTCCTCTCCCCGTTAGCATGAGGTAAATATAAACTCATTTTTAAAACGAATTTGAAAGGGTTTAAAGGGAGAACCCCTAAAAATGAAAAAAGGGGCAAAAAGGAAAGGGGGCCGGGTTCCCTAACATATCTATAGGAATACATTCCATTGAAAATTTTTTCATTTGGGCCCTTGGGGGGAAAGTGAAACAAAATTTTAACCCAAATTTGCCCTCACGTTGTAGAATTTTTAACGTTTTGTGTTCAGAAATCATTCCCCTTTTAAATTCTAAAGTACACCCAGCGGGGGCTCTGCCAAAAATTTTGCCCCCTTTAAAGAAATCCCCTTGCCAAGTAGATTTTTGGAAAATGATTTTTTCTTTTTAGCAAAGTGAAAATTATACCTTGCTCAATTTTGTTTTTTTCTCTCCTTGGTTTTTTTTTAAAAAGTCGTTTTTGGGGATTTATTTTCCCTTTGATCCTAATGGGGACCATCCTAGGGGTCTGCCCCACAAAACACATCCCCACAGGGAAAATTTCAAAAGATAGTTTGGGCGTTATTTAGTGCAACGGGTAAAAATACCCCTCTTAAAGGTATATTATGGGCCACGAGTGGGGGGAAATAAAATTCCCCTTTGTTTATTCCCATGAAAATTTTTGGCAAAAACAGAAACGGGTGGGCCCCCTTTTTCTCTGTGTGCCCCAAGTTTTTTTGTCGGGGGATTTTCTGCTTTAAAATGGGAAATTTGGACAAAAAAATTTCCCTTTCCGATTTACCTTTTTTTGGGAAAATATAAAATTTGGGAAATCCCTTCCCTAAAGGGGGGTTTCCCAAACTTAGGATCGCTTTTGTATTTTTGGGGCCAAAGTGTTTTTTAAATTGGGTCTTACTTTTAAAAATTCTCATGGCATTACACAGTTTGGGGAAACCCAAATTCTTTGTTTCATGTTTTGGGGTGATCTTGGGGGTTTTTGACAAACTCCCCGTGAAGCTTCCCTATTCCCCACCTATTTTTTAAAAAATCTCATCTCTGGGGGTTAACCACGTGAAAACTTTTTTAAAAATGGGGTTTTCTCTTTTTTTCCTATGGTTTTTCTATGTAAGATAAAACTATCCCGCCGGGCCCACACAAAAATTTTTCCCTTTTGGGGATGGTTTTAAAATATTTTTGGAGCATGTTGGCTGTTCATATTGTAAGATATTATTAATCTATGTCTTTTGAATACTTTTAAATTCGCCCAGAATATGCCCCTTTCCCGTTTGACCAATACGCCCCAAAAACAAAACTCTTGAACATTTTTAGAAAGGGGGTAAATTTAATAAGCGGATGTTTAGTATTAAAATGGGTGAGAAATTGACCCAACTAAAACCCCCATTTCCCTGCCCATAAAAATGAACACATCGTCCCGTAGCGAAACCACTTTTTAATGCAGTGGCTCCATGCCCCGGGGGGAAAAACATGTCCACTTCAAAAAAAACCCCAAAGAAAAAATTAAAAAAACTGGGAAAGCAAAAACAGGAGCCCCATCAAAGGGTCCCCTGTCGTTGCCAATATAACCCCTGCCCCAAATCAAAAAAAATAATTCATGGTAAGGATAACATCCAGAAAACCCAGCACCCAAAAGCGATCATATATTTGGAGAGACTGCTCCCCCTTTTGTTTGTTTCTAACTGCTAAAAAATTACCTTCTTTGGGGGGGAAAAAGGGGTTTTAGAGAAAACCTACATCTAGAGTAGAAGAAAAAGAAAAACATCAGCGACCCCCAAAACCCTTTAAATTTTTTGGCCCAAAAAATTTTCACCAATATTTTTAAGAACCCTAGGGATTTTTTTGACAATTTTTTTGTAAATAGTTATCAATGAAAGAGGGCCACTGGGGGAAAAAACAAAACCCAAATTCCCAAAAGGGGGGGGGGCCCCCCTATTTTGTATGCTTAAAACGGCCCCCGCTCTAGTTCCTAGTGAAATTTGTTGTTTTTCTTTTTATGGTTCCTTCCCCCCGATGTCTGCACTGACATTTTTAAAAATGTCGTTTTACAAAAATTTTCCCGCAGCCCCAGCTAATAAAAGCTGAGAATATGCTTTAAACTGATGAGGAACGAGGGTCAATTGTTTTTCCCAAACTGATAGTGCAGGATATAAATGGAATACCCCCGGTGATATACACCAAAAAGACTCAGTAAAAAAAAATTGAAAATTAAAACGTAAAAGGGAAGGGGAATCTAACCCCCACATGCCTCCCCAAACTTTTGGGGGTACATAAAAAAATTTCAACGGATCCCGGGGGTCTAGAAGCCCCTTAATGCCAATCTTCCTGAAAAAAGAAGGGACATTTTAAAACAAATGGTTTTGCGATTAGCAAAGATACTTTGCTAGACCAAAAGCTACTCAAATGTACAGCACTCCAACCCCCTGTTGATAAAGTTCCCCTGTGAAATCGCGCAATTTTTAAAGAGAACTTAAAGAAATAAAAAAAGATACATATGATGAAATTTTGGGGCCCAAAAGATTTCTGAAAGCACTGCAAAAATTGCCCCTGAAAAAGATCATGAGCACAAAAACTTTTAAAAAGTTTGAAAGGGATTTCAAGGGACTAAAGCCCAGAATAAAAATATACTCATTGGGTAAAGAAAGTTTTTATAGAGGGGAACCACTATGTGAAAAGAGGGGGTACGATTAAAGTCCTCCCCAAAAGCGGTCTTCCCCCCAGAACAAAAAGACCCTGGGGATCCACAAATAAGGGCAAATCAAAAAACGCAGGCCCTTTTTTTACAATCGGAATTGCAGAGGGCCACAAGTAGAGACCAATCGGAAGAAATTTCTGGGGGCAAAAGCCCCAAAAACCCAAAAGAATGCAAAAGAAGAACTAAAGCAGAATGACCTTACCAAAAACATTTCCTTCCCAAAACATTAAAAGGGGATCCAAAGAAAATGTGGTGGGAAAAAAGGGCCCGAATTTTATTTTCCCGCAAAATTTAAGGACACCAATTTTATTTTTTAAATAAATTTTTTACAGGTTTTTTTAGGAAAATTAGATTGAAAAATTTTTTTTTGGTAAGGGGATCGATCGGGGTGTTTGAAATTAAAAAAATTTTTTTAAACGGGAGTAAAATTTGACCCCGGGTAATTTTCCACTTAAAGCTTGGAAAAACCCTTTAAAAAATTGGGGCCCAAAAGGGAGGGGTTTGTGAAAAATGGCAAAAAAAAACTAGGAAGAAAAGGGGGCAATTTTAAAAAAAAAGGAGAAAGGGGGGCCCTTTGAGAAATTACATAAGGATAAAAAGCTTTATTTAAAAAAAGCGGAAAAAAGGGGGCGCCATTGTTTATTATGGATAGAGAAAAATTATTTCGGAAGGGAGATTTGGGGAATTAGGGAAAAATATTTAAATTATGCAAAAAACAATGAGGACCCTACCCCAGGTTAAAAATCGAAAAAGATGAGATTCTCCCCAAAGCAGAAATGAAGGGGAAAAATTGATAAAAACAGGGGAACTTTTCTCAAAATTGAATATCCAGGGGTCCCCCCTCCTATACCTTGGGACCTAAAGTTCCCTAAATCCTTAGGGGGATCCCCCCGGGGAGGCCCATTGTCTCTGGCATTGGGTCTGTTTTTTCAACCCGTTTGGCCCCCTCTTATTGATAACTATTTTTTCCAAAAAAAAGTCAAAAAGCTCCCTAGGGGTCCCTTTAAAAAACTGGGGAATTTTTGGGGCCCAAAAAAATTAAAAAGGGTTTTAAGGGCGCTGGGGTGTTTACCTTTTTTTGTAAATTTTGATTTTAGGGAGTTTTTCTACCCAAATTCCCACCAATTTAAGGTATTTCCAGTTAGAAAAAAAATTTTTATATGGAGGACGTCATTCTCCCCAAAATTTTGATCGCTTTGCGAAGGAGTTACCCGGGTGTTATCCTTACCCCTGAATTATTTTAGATTTGGGGCAGGGGGTTATTGGCCGCGAAAGGGGGCTTTGGATGGGTTCTCCTGTCGCTCCCAGTTTTTCTAATATTTTTTATGGGGTCTTTTGAGATTTGGGCATGTTGTCCACGGGACAAAGGAGCCCCTGCAAAAAAACATGGCTGGGGCAAAGTGGAAAGTTGTGGTTTTTGTTAAAGGGCAGGAAAATGAGGGTTTAATTGGATCCCAATTTTTCCCCCGATTTGAATACAAAACCATCCGTTTTTTAAAAAAATTTTCACTTACTAAAAATTTTCAAGAGGAAATTTGTTTCTTGGACTTTGGTTTAAAACGGGGGACAATTTCTGGGCGGGCAACACTTTTATTCCCAAAAAACATAATTTGGAATTTAATTTTCTTAACCAAATTTAACAGCCCAGTTTCCAAAAAATTTTTTAAAAACCATTCCAAAGGGGCAATTTTTGTGTGCCCGGGGCATATGTTCATTGACCCCTAGAATTCCATAAGGAATAAAGAGAAAAACCCCATTGATTTTAAATTTTTTTTAACCCCCCGTGGTTACCCCAGAGATGAGATTGGGAAATATAGGTGAGGAAGAGGGCAAGCCTCACTGAGTTTTTCAGAACCCCCAAGATTTACCCAAAAAGCATGATCAAAAATAGGGTTTCAATCTGTGTATTTATGACCATGCAGATTTAGTACGTAAGAAAAATTAAGAAACCCTGGCACATAATGCAAAAACGATCCCTAAGTTTTTTACCCCTGTTTAAAGGGGGCATCCTTTAAAATTTATATATCAAAAAAGGGAAAACGATAGGCAATTACATTGTCCATTCCGAAATTTAAAAAACAGAAAAAAACCCGAGACAAAAAATTTTGGACACACAGAGAAAGGGTAACCCCCCCGTGTCTGTCCCTTCCCCCAAAATTTTTCATTGGGAAAAATCAAAGGGGAAAGTATTACCCATCCCCCTCGTGGCCTATAATATACCTTTTTTGAGGATTTTTTTACCCGTTGACTACAACGGGAATCATCTTTTGAAAATTCCCCCGTGGGATGTGCATGTTGGGGGAGACCCACTAGGATGGTCCGCAAAAAAGGAAACAATTTAAAAATTAAAAACCCCCGAAAACGACTTTTAAATCAAACCAAAAAGAGAAAAAAACAAAATTTAGATGGTAGAAATATCAGCTTTGCTAAAAAGAAAAAAATCAATTTTTAGAATCTTTCCGTGGCAAGGCATTTCTTTTGAAAGGGGGGGATAAAAGTGGGAGAGCTTTCCCCTGGGTTTACTTGGGGGAAGTAGAGGGGAAAAGATGCTGAACACACTAACGTTAAACTTCTACAACCCTGAGGGCTATTGGATTAAAAGAATTTGATGGGACTTTTTCCAAGGGGCTAAATGAAAAATTGTCAATGGAATTTTTATTCCCCATAGATATGTTTGGTACCTGGCCCCCCTACCCCTTTTTTCCCGTTGTCATTTTTAGGGGTTCCCCTTTTTCCCTGTACTAGCGTTAATAATGAGTTTATATTTAATCTATAGCTACGGGTGCAGGAGCATATGTGTTTTTAATTGTTAGTCAGTATAACTATTTTTGAGTTTGATATTTTTTTTAATTATCTTGTGTAAATTTTTGGGGATAAGGGAAACCCACATCCTGGAAGCTAAAGTAAAGGGTTTTAAGAAGGGGGGGGTTCCCCGAAACGTTGCGTGTTCCGGGGGAAAAATTTGGGGTAATCGCTTGGCTCTACCTGGCTCGTTCCTCCCTGGCTCCGATATTCGTTAAAATTTTTCCTATTCAGGGCTTGAAGGACTGAGGGTAAGTGTGCTTTGATGAATGCTACAAACTGCTGTTTTAAAGTTACTATATATTAAAAGTGAAAAATACAATTAAATTTTAAGAAAAAGCATTTACCGTTTGGGAGGTTTTCAAGGAAATCCCCACCCCCCATGCCCGGGGGCCCTCCCGGGTCGCCTTTCCGTCGGTGGGGCGGCACCGATCGGCGTTATTTTAGACGCCAAAGGGAATCTTTTTCCGCGGTGTCTGGGTGGGAAAACAGTGCCAGCGGTTGGGGGCCACCCCCCCGGCGCTGTTACTTTCCGGGGGTTAAGCGGGGATTTTTCCCCCTTTAAAACCCGGCCCCGCTGTGGGGGGGGGGTCCCCGACGGAGCCCCCGCAAAGGGCCCCCTTTGCGGGCCCGGGACGTTTTTTTTTTTTTTTTTAAAAACGCCCAAGGTCGTTAAGGGGGTTTAAACCCCCATCAATCCCTAACCTAATCTATTGTTTCAAAAAGGTCCCAAAAAGTTTCATGTCCTTTAAAATCACCCCAGGGGGGAAAATAAGAGAAAAATTTTTATGATAAAGGTAAATATAAAAAAAAAAGACCCAAAAAAATTGGGAAAAAAACAGAAGGACTAGAAATCGTTGTAAAAGTCCCAGTGGAAAAAAAGAATTTTAAACGATAAGAGGCTAAAATTCAAATGGGAAGAATTACAGTTTAGTGCTTTCCCGGGGTTAAATATTATACATGTATAAATTTCTGTAATTGGAGTTGAAATCCCACTAGTTTACAGAACATATTTAGGTGCAAATGGTTTGAGTATTTTGACTCCCAATGTAGTCACTTTGTTGCCCTATAAAGTTGACCAAAACCCTTTTTTACAGGATAGGGGCATTCCATTAAAAAAGGGGGGTATAATCAAAAATTACTGTACTATTCTCATATATGGCAGGAAATATTGGGTTGGGTTTTAAATTTTTCTAAATCCAAATTTGATACAGAGGGTAGGAGGATTTTTTCTTTAAAAAATTGTTAATTGTGTTTATGGGGGGTGTCTCTTTGAGATTTTAAAAGTTTGGTTTTTGGGGGGTCTCCCGGATGTAAAGATTTAATAGTTATTAATTGTTTCGTATTTTTCCAAAGGGTTTTAAAAAGTTTTTTTTGTTTAGAAAAAAAGCCCTTTAGAATTTATAAGGGGTTTGATTTTAAAAATGTATCAAGGGTTTTGGTTTTTTATCTAGAGTTTTATTTAAATTTTTTCTTAGACCCCTTTTTATAAGATGGGCCCCTGATAAAGGCTTTGTGTGCACCACCGAGAGAGCGGGAAAGGAGCGAAAGGGGAAATTTAAATCAAAAGAATTTTAAGAGCATGAGTAAATGGACAT
>JAODAL010046677.1:0-30672 GCA_025379985.1 Phyllomedusa bahiana
GCCCCTCCCCGCCCGCAAAAAGGCTCAAGCCGAAAAAAAAAGCGAAGACCTCCCCAACCCTTTTCCCCCTGGGACAAGGTGTGGTGTGGGCTAAATATATACTTTAAAAGGTTCCCCAGCTAAAAACTGGGTCCCCGGTTCCTGGGCCATTCGGGGGTGCCAACGCTTTAACCCAGTAGCATACAAGCTCCCCCCTTCCCCCCCACATGGGGGCCCCAAAACCTCCCATGTCCCCCTCAAAACCGGCCCCGTCCTTAACCCTTTCTCTCGGGTATTGCCCTCCCACTCCTGACCCGATACCACCAATTTTTTTAGGGTAAAGGAGACTAGACAGAAGAGGGTCAGGGGGAAGGGGTTTTTTCTCATTGACGGAAAGGGGGTTGGGCCCCCAGGGAGGGGGGGCCCGGGGAGCCAGAAACAAATTCGGGATCGGGACAAAATTCAGAGTTTCCTCCGGCCAGAAAGGGGGAGGCCGAAGGGGGGGTACTGTCAGGGGTGGGCCCCGACCCCCCTTCCCGGTCCGGGCACCCCCTGATCGCCGCCGAACGGCACCTTCCCCCCCCCCCAGACGGGCGGGGGCGCGCCAACCGGGCCCGGCCCGACTCCCCTTACTTACCCCGGCCCCGCGCTCCTGTTGCGGTCTCAGCCCCCCGCCACACCGCCCCGACTCAAAGGGCGCGGCCGCCGGCACTGTGAGTTTTAAAAAGGGCCATTTACCGGTAACGGGCATTCCCGGTCACTGCCCCTATTTAAACCTGCCCCTTCCGGGGGCCCGTTGCGTTTTCTTTTAGTCCCTTTTTCAGCCTATAAGAAAAAGCGTTACACCCTTTGTCCTGACTACCGGGGTACCGTCCAAAACTTCCGTTCCTCGCCACGCTTCTTGCCGCTGCCCTACCTAGCGCCTTCCACGACCACGAACCTTGCCACCTGCCCTACCTTCTGCCTTTTCCCCCGCACGAGCCTGCCTGACGATTCGCACCACGCTATACCCCGCTGTCACCGAAGCAAGTCAGTCAGGGAAACACCTGGTAGACTCCCCCGCAGGCAAGTCAAACCCCCCTTTGCGGCGGCTCTGGGAAAACCGGGGCCTACTTAGATTCCGTTCCCTGGCGTGGCTTACACCTCGCTTGCGTGGCCCAGTGGGTCCACCTCTACGTACGGGTACGGAAAAACATCTTTTCTTCACAAATTGGCAAAAGTGGCTCAAGGTTTTTTGTTTTTGAATTTTTGGGGGCATTTTGCTGTGACTTGCAGCTAACTACAGGCCATTATAAAAAAATTGTTTCTAACAGACTTTTTCTTCACAAAATTTTCAAAAGTGGCTCAAGGTATGTTTTGAATTTTGGGGCACTTTGCTTACATCAGCAAAACTACAGGGCTACTATAAAAAAAAAAATTGTTTTTTTTTCTAACAACATTTTTTCTTCCAATTGTCAAAAGTGGCTCAAGGTCATGTTTTTACTTTTTTGGGGCATTTTTTGTGACATGCGAAAACTACAGCCTATTTAAAAAAATTTTTGTTTCTAACAGACTTTGTTCTTCACAAATTGTCCCAAAAGTCTCAAGGCATGTTTTTTAATTTTTGGGGGCATTTTGCTGTGACATCAGCATACTCAGGTCCTATTATAAAAAAAATTTGTTTTCTAACAAAACATTTTTTTTTTTTTTTTTAAATTGTCAAAAGTGGGTAAGGTCAGTTTAGAAGTCATTTTGAAGTCATTTTTTATAATCTTTTTTTGGTGATGCCGCTTGAAATGCAGCAATACTACATGTCCTATTCTAAAAAAAATTTTTTTTCTAACAACATTTTTCTTCACAATTGTCAAAAGGGCTCAAGGGTTTTATTTTTTGAATTTTTTGGGGGGATTTTGCTGTAATGCAGCTATACTACAGGTCCTTTTATAAAAAAAAATGTTGTTTCAACAGACATCTTTTCCCCCACAATTGTCAAAAGTGGCTCAAGGGGCAGGTTTTGATTTTTTTGGGGCATTTTTGCTGTGACATGCAGCAAAACTCAGGTCCATTATAAAAAAATTTTTTTTTCTAACAGACATTTGTTTTCACAATTTTCAAAATGGCTCAAGGGGCAGTTTTTTAATTTTTGGGGGCATTTTGCTGGGGACACACATACTTCAGGTCCTATTTTTAAAAAAAATGTTGTTCAACAACATTTTTTTCTTTTACAATTGTCAAAAGTGGCTCAAGGGGCATGTTTTGAATTTTTTCGGGCATTTTGCGTGACATCGCTATACTAAAAGGCCATTAAAAAAAAAAATGTTGTTTTTTAAAAACATTTTTTCTTACAATTTCAAAATGGCTCAAGGTCATGTTTTGAATTTTTTGGGGGCACTTTGCTGTGACAGAGCTATACTACAGGGCCTACATAAAAAAAAAATTTTGTTTTTAAAAAGACATTTGTTCTTCACAATTGCCCAAAAATGGCCAAAGGTCATGTTTTTTACTTTTTTGGGGCATTTTGCTGTGACAGCAGCTAACAAGGTCCTATTTTAAAAAAAAATGTTGTTTCTAACAGACATTTTTCTTCACAATTGTCAAAAGGCCAAGGGTCATGTTTTGAATTTTTGGGGGCATTTTGCTGTAATCAGCATACTACAGTCCTATTTAGAAAAATTTTATCAACAAAATTTGTTCTTAAATTGTCAAAAATGGCTCAAGGGTCATGTTTTGAAGTCATTTTTTAAGTCTTTTTTAATCTTTTTGGGGATGCCTTTTAAATCAGCAATATACTGTCCTAATTTTTAAAAAAATTTGTTTCTAACAACATTTGTTCTCACAATTGTCAAAAAAATGGCCAATGGCATTTTTGAATTTTTTTTTTTGGGGGATTTTTGCTTGACATGCAGCTATACTACAGGGCCTTTTATAAAAAAAATTTGTTGTTTCTAACAAAAAATTTTTTTCTTCAAAAATTGTCAAAAGTGGCTCAAGGGTCATGTTTTTAAATTTTTTGGGGGCCCATTTTGCGGGGACATGCAGCAATCCAAACAGGTCCAATTATAAAAAAAAAATTTTTTCTAACAAGTATTTGTTTCTGAAAAATTGTCAAAAGGGGCTCAACAGTCAGGGGTTTTTAAATTTTTTTGGGGGCATTTTTTCTGTGACATCAGCTAAAACTACAGGCCTATTAAAAAAAAAAAATTTGGGTTTCTAACAGACATTTTGTTCTTCACAATTGCCCAAAAGTGGCCAAGGGGAGGGTTTTTTCAAAAACAAAAAAGGGTATGAAAACTGATAAAAGGACACATTTTGCAAAATGATTTTGTTTTTTTGCAAGATTTTTTTAACATACAAACAATCCCTGTATTGAGGACAACCCTTTTAATAAAATTTAAAAAAAAGAAAAAAAAGACATGGGGGGATTCCATCCAATTTTAAAAAAAAGTTTTTTCTAAAATTTAAAAACAACTAAAAAACTTGTAAATTTACAAAAAAACCTTTTTTAAAAAAAAAATTCCCCTCTGAATTGTACAAGGGAGGTACAAAGACTTGACCAGATTTTAAGGTTATTCAGAGGAAAATGGAGTATGAACCCGGGACAAAGAACAAAGTACAAGACAATTTCCTCCACATTTAAAAAGTAAAATGAAAAAAGAATCCCCAAGAAAAAGGGAAACCGGGGGTTTGTAACAGGCGTTAACCACCAGTTTTTCCAAGTAAAAGCTCCAATTGGCCCCCGTACTCAAAAGGGAGGGGAAAGCGCTACCCGGCCCTTAAACTGTTACGGGGAAGGGCTGGAGGTCTTACCTCACATTTCCCCTTTTCCCGCACTCTGCTTACATGACTTTTTTTCTTGCTGCGTAAAAGGGGCAGTTTTTAACCTTTGTTAAAGATACAGCCCCAGCCGGGCTCTAACCGCACCCACGGGTAACCCCGGGCCCCTTTGGCAGCTGAACCGGGGGTTTTTTTTTTAAAAGATGACAGACCTTAGCCTGAGCTCTCCCCCGCACCCACTGAAAAAGCCCTCACGGGAAACCTCCGTTTAACAGAATGGGTTTACGGCTCACTGGCTCCACCGTAGGAGCAATCAGGATCCCTTTAAATTTCTCAAAAAAATCAGATTTTGAAAAAAGGGGGATTTCTTTTTGAAAGGGTTTAAATAGTGTCAAAAAGGGGTCCCCGGGCTGGAAAACAAATTCACAATTTGAGGCTTAAAATTTTCTGGGGCGGAAATCACTATGGGGTTTTCATCAAATTTTTTCCCAGGGGTTTCGTCCCCCTAATCAATGAAGAAGATTTGGAGGGAAAAAGAAAAACCATTGAATTGGGTTGGCTGAATCCTCTCAGAAACCAGGAGGGCAAAAAGTTTCCCCAACTAAGAAATGTTTTTTGGGATATTTTGGACAATTTTTATTTCTTTTGGGGGGTTCGGGCGAATTTAACAAAATCTACCCCGGTAAAAAAATACCTTTAAAAATTGCAGGAGGGGTGTAAGTTTAAAAAAAAACAAAATTAAAACACTTAGGGAACTAATATTTAAAAACCCCAAATTTTTTTTTAGAATAATGAATAAAAAAAAAAAACTAACCCCCGTTTCAAACCCCCCACAAAACTAATGAAAAAACCCCACCCCAACCAAGGGACAAAATGAGGGGGCCCCCCCGCCCCAATAAGGGGGCCCCTACCCCGGAACCTTTCCTAACTAACAATCCCTACTAAACCCTATTCAATATATTACTAGATAATAAAGGTACTTATGCGATGGAAGTTATAACACAGAATAGGGTAACCCTTGCCATGTAAGCATGAGAAAATATCAGTAAGGAGATCACCAAGAACTATGCTTGTAATGAAGGAACAAAAGTACACCTATTTAAGTACGTATGATAACTCACAATGACACAAGCATAGAAGGTGTATAAACACGTTCCTATTAGAATGCGATGGACTAATATATATCTATAATATGAAATACCATAGTATAAGTGATAACTACAAATGCGCCAAAATACCCCAGACCAACGCGTTTCCCCCTAAAATTATAAGGGTTCATCAGGGTCATTGGTTATCAACATATATAGATCCAAAAAATCCACGACCTTTAAAGTAAGAAAGATAGATGATACTCGCGTGTTTGTTCATAGGCGATAAACAAGGTCCCCCATGTCAATGATGTGAAGTAGTGTCAAGTATCACGCGAGTATCATCTATCTTTCTTTCTTTAATGGTCGTGGATTTTTTGGATCTATATATGTTGATAACCAATGACCCTGATGAACCCTTATAATTTTAGGGGGAAACGCGTTGGTCTGGGGTATTTTGGCGCATTTGTAGTTATCACTTATACTATGGTATTTCATATTATAGATCTATATTAGTCCATCACATTCTAATAGGAACGTGTTTATACACCTTCTATGCTTGTGTCATTGTGAGTTATCATACGTACTTAAATAGGTGTACTTTTGTTCCTTCATTACAAGCATAGTTCTTGGTGATCTCCTTACTGATATTTTCTCATGCTTACATGGCAAGGGTTACCCTATTCTGTGTTATAACTTCCATCGCATAAGTACCTTTATTATCCAGTAATATATTGAATAGGGTTTAGTAGGGATTGTTAGTTAGGGACAGGTTCCCGGGTAGGGGCGCCCTTATTGGGGCGAGCACCCTACATTTTGTCCTGGTTAGGGTAGGGTTTCTTTAGTTTTGTGAGGGTTGAAACAGGGTTAGTGTAATTTTTTATTCATTATTCTAATAAAAATTTGTGTTTTTAAATATCTAGCTGCTAAGTGATTTATTTTTGTGTTTTTTTGTGTCTACTTTGTGTAAGTCACTAGCTTTTGTACCTTTTTGGGTATGTCCAGCCCTGGTATAACATTGGAATTTGTTGTTTTGAGGGGTGTATGTTGTATGATATCACACTTCAAAAAAAGCAAACTGATAATAATGTAAAACTATAAATAAAACTTCCCTAAATAAATTCTGTAAACAAATGTCAGTTACCAAAAAATATACTAAATGACAGTCACTGTACAAAATAGCATAGTGCCACTTTGTGATCTGTGGGTCAAACAGGTTTAGGGGTCATACTGCGGTACAGGACAGATATAGTCAATGTCCAGTTCAACTAAAATGGTGGTTGAAAGACTCCTATTTCCGGCACTTTTTAATCTGTGGGTCAGACAGGTTTGGGGCTCATGCTGTGACCCAGGACAGGTATAGTCAATGTCCAGTTCAACTAAAATGGTGGTTCAAAGACTCCTTTTCCCAGCACTTTTTAATCTGTGGGTCAGACAGGTTTAATGGTCATTCTGCGGTACAGGACAGATATTGTCAATGTCCAGTTCAACTAAAATGTTGGTTGAAAGACTCCTTCTTGCAGCACTTTTTAAATCTGGGGGTCATGCAGGTTTGGGGCTCATGCTGTGGCCCAGGACAGGTATAGTCAATGTCCAGTGAAACTAAAATGGTGGTTCAAAGACTCCTTTTCCCAGCACTTTTTAATCTGTGGGTCAGACAGGTTTAATGGTCATTCTGCGGTACAGGACAGATATAGTCAATGTCCAGTTCAACTAAAATGGTGGTTGAAAGACTCCTTTTTCCGGCACTTTTTAAATCTGGGGGTCATGCAGGTTTGGGGCTCATGCTGTGGCCCAGGACAGGTATAGTGAATGTCCAGTGAAACTAAAATGGTGGTTGAAAGACTCCTTTTTCCGGCACTTTTTAAATCTGGGGGTCATGCAGGTTTGGGGCTCATGCTGTGGCCCAGGACAGGTATAGTCAATGTCCAGTGAAACTAAAATGGTGGTTCAAAGACTCCTTTTCCCAGCACTTTTAATCTGTGGGTCAGACAGGTTTAATGGTCATTCTGCGGTACAGGACAGATATGTCAATGTCCATGAAACTAAAAAAGGTGGTTAAAATATCCTTTTTCCGGCACTTTTTTAAAACTGGGGGGCATGCAAGGGTTTGGGGGGGATTTCTGGGTTTTCCCGGACAGGGGTATTCAATTTTCCAGTTTAAGTAAAATGATGGTTTAAAAAACATACTGCCTTCCGGCACTTTTTTCTTTTTGGGTGATGGGTTTAAGGTCATGCTGTGGTTTCAAGAAGGGGTAGTTGAATGGTCTGTGACTTTTTTTCTGGGCTTTATAAACCCAAGTGTGTTGCCTAAAAATTAGCACGTATCCATTTGAAATGGGGTTTGGGGGTGTTAATACCAGTTCTCCACCCTGTTTGGGGTGTAAAATGGGAAAGGGGTTTTTGCTCTTTCCCCTAGACTTTAATGTCATCGGCGATAAAACTATTATCGACTTTCGGGAAAACTCCTTTATAATTTTCCCATATCGACTATCGACCCGATACGTTTGTCAAAAGTAAATGCCATCCTAAATCATGGGTTTATGGTTGCGAGTGGTGGAGCCAATACAGCGTTCTCTTTGGGGCAGCCCCCAAATTTTTTTTTTGGGTAATGCGTAACGTAACGTGTCCCTTGTAAATTCACGAAGAAATTTCTTTTTAATCAAGTTTTCACAAGCTAAATTTCAGAAACCCTTTTTTCGAAGAGATGGCTAAAAGAAAAAAATGTGAGGAGAATCATTCTTTTCAGCAGGGAAAGGACAAAAGGAATTCGTCTTGTGGAGAGGGGCAATTCTTTCAAATGTGTCTATATGCAATGATAAAATTGCAATCGATGAAATGGTCAAATATGGAAATGGTCAAAATAAAAATGACACTTTTAAAAACCCCCCCCCATACTAATTTTTCATCAAAATTTTTGCGGAAAGGGCCGCAGGAAGAAAGCATGTCAAGGCTACTTGGGGCAGAAAGCAAAATAGTTCCCGCAGCAATCCGTGTTTGACCAAAAAAGGTGAAATGCCCAAAATTTGGGTAAACTTTGCTTGGGCTTTAGCAAAAGTAAAACGGAAGCCATTCCCCAGATGGGGAGTATGGGGAAAAAACATTCATGCTTGAATTTTTCCAATTAACTTTTGAAACACTTTTTGGGTAAAAAAAAAGATAATCAAACGAAAAAAAGACAAAACTTCTGTTGGGAAGAAACTGTTTTACGTCCCTAAACCTCATAATGGGAAATTTAAATTTAGGCAACACAAGGGGAAGGACAAAAAATGCAGCACCATTCTTTTCTTTCGCTTTGGATTTTATTTAACAGATGTAAAAACCATTTATCCCGTTTTGCGTGATTGAAAAGGGATGCTGTCGGGAAAAATACGTGGAAAAATCTTGGTTTTGGCTTATGAAAGGGGGGCTTTTGCGAAATAAATTTTCTTTGGTTTTTAAAAGGGAAAGGGGTCAACCCGGTTTTTTGGGGGGGCTTGTCTGAGCGAAATCCGGACTTTTCTTGAAATGCAAAATGTCGAGCATCCTGAGTTAGCTAACACTGAGTGGCTACTGAAGTTCTACTATCTCGTGGACATGACTGAACATGTGAACAAGCTCAATGTGAAAATGCAAGACATTGGAAATGCAGTCTTATCCCTTCAACAAGCAGTGTTTGCATTTGAAAACAGGCTAGAACTCTTCATCACTGACATTGAAACGGGTCATTTACTAGACTTGGAGAGTTGGAAGATTCATGCACAGCAAGTGACCCTGCTGAACATCTTCATTTTCAGCAGCTTGCGGGCTTCACATCATTCAAAACGTGCTTTGGGGAATTTTGTGAGTGCACTCGTCTTTTTAAGTTCATCACCCATCCACCTGTGTGTGCAGTGGAGAGCACCGACCTGAGTTACATCCTTGGTGTCTCTGTCAGAGATTTTGAGCTACAAGCTGCTGACCTGAAGGCCTCAGACACCATGAGTGAATAAGTTCCAGTCACTGAATGAAGACTTGGAAGACTTGCACGAAAGCAAGCTGAGTTGGTGAGCAAACACAAGTGGGGAGAAATGAAAAAACTTCAACTCGCGGACTTGGAACTTGGGACTTGGAACGCGCTTGCCGTCACATACCACACACTGCAGCGTGTGAGTATTGTTATTGTATTGGCTCTATGTATGTATGTGAGCAGTCTTTCTCACATTTAAAGAACATTAAGACCAACCTACGATCTCATTTAACAGATGAAAGTCTCAACGCCTGCATTAAGCTTAACCTCACCATGTATCAACCAGACTACAAAACCATCAGCAAAACCATGCAGCACCAGAAGTCACATTAATGGTAAAAAGTATTTTATTCAACATTGGTTAGCAACAACATAACAACGTTATTAAAAAGAATTCAGAGACTTATTGGGCGGCATGTATGAATGGGGCTGCGCCACATATATGGCGTCTTTTCAGCCTGATATCAGGCACAGCCCCGTTCGCTACATGTTTAAAAGTCCTGCATGCTATTATCAGGTGCATTACATAGTACCCGTGGCACTTTGTAATGTGCCCAATCTCGGGGGCATGCGGGAGGCGGGGCACACTAGAACCATAGCGAAGCTATAGATTTATACCTTCGCAACAGCATTTCTAGGCGCATTACTCCTGGAACAGGTATACCACTTTCAAAGTGGTATACCTGAGCCAGAAGTGTCATATTAGCGCTAGAATGCGCCTGATTTATGACACGCTGTAGAGCAGGTTCATAAATCAGGCGCATTCTAGTCTAATACTCTGCCCATGAATTTTGGCGTTTACACGCCAAATTTCATATATGTCGCCCATTACACTTTAAAAGTGTTGATCTTATATAAAATGCAAACATTTACTTGTATTTAGTTTTAAACATATTGTATTGCTCTCATGGAATTGCATTTTAAAATATGTGGCGTTCATGGCTCTCTCAGCCAAAAAGGTTCGACCCCTGGCCAAGGTCATCTTATGTAGAGCATCAATTCTTTTTTTTTTCAGTTACTCAGACAGTTCTTTGCTATTAGTTGTTATGTTGAATTTCCTGTAACCACCTGAGACCTTGTAACACTAACCAGTCACATGATATCATTGAGGTAAAATGGCTAATTTTCTCTGAGGGATGTACTTTTGCTACCAGTAGTTTAGAAATTGACAACTGTGAGTTGAGTTATTTTAAGGGCACACCAAATTTACACTTTTATACAAGCTGTACACTGACAAGTGTCATATCTTCAGTGTTGTCCAGCAAAAAGGTATAATACAATATTTACAAAAATGTGAGGGGTGTACTCACTTTTGTGAGATAATGTATAATAATGTATATACCTACTGAAGCGACCTATTTACCTTCCTACTGGGTGACCCTATAAACCTTCCTAGATACTGAAAGTAGCTATATACCTACCAACAGGGGGCCCTGTGTACCAACTTACCTACTGGAGGAAGTATATAACTACTTACTGTGCTGGCCTCTATACCTACCTGGCTACTTTATTTTTTTTTGTTGTTGGGGGGGGGGCTATATATTTATCTACCGAGGGGACCTACCTCTCTAATGGGGGGGGGTATATTAACTACCTATGGGGGACATATATGAATATCTACATACTGAGGGGTCCTATATACCCATCTTTCAAGGATACCTATACACCTACCTACCATGAGACTTATATACCTACCTACCAAGGGGCTGTATAACTAACTATCTACTGAGACCTATATACCTACTGGGGGGTCTATATACTTCCCTACCTAATGTGGGCCTATATAGAAATGATGCTTGACTCTCCACACAGAAGGTACACATCTTTCCTACATAGGCCCCTATTAACTATGGAGGTATATTGTGGCATTCTGGACAGCATGGAGAAGAAAAAAAAGAAAGTGAATGACTCCCATCAGAGGAGAGGTCTCCTGTGAGTCACTGCATGTAACTGCAGTGTAATCACTTATATGTCTGCAGAACTTTTGTACAACTGGTATCAACCATTATTTTGTCACTGTATGGAGGTTATATCCAGTCTGCACAGTCTGTGTACAGCTGGTATCCACCACTATATGATCACTGTATAGGGGTAAAATACAATCTGCAAAGCCTGTGTACACTGGTAACTACAACTATATGGTAACTGTATGGAGGTAATATACAGTCTACAGAGCCTGTATACAACTGGTATCTACCAGTATATGGTCACTATATGGTGGGAATATGCAGTCTACAGAACTTGTGTACAACTGGTATCTACCACTATATTGTCACTGTACAGAGGTTATATACAGTCTGCACAGCCTGTGTACAACTGGTATCCACCACTTTATGATCACTGTATAGAAGTAATATACAATCTGCAGAGCCTGTATACACTGGTAACTACAACTGTATGGTGACTGTATGAAGGTAATATACAGCCTGTAAAGCCTGCATACAACTGATTTCTATCACTATATGGTCACTGTATAGTAGTAATATATGTCTGCAGATTGCCTCCATAAACTGATAGTCACATGTGATGATCACATTTGGTCATTGTCTGGCAGTATTATTTTGTCCTAAAGTAATAATATTACTGGGTCTTGGTATCATAGGAATTTTTTCGTTAGTAACAATCATACGCATGGCATATTGTCATGAGTAGTGATGCAGCCCGCAGTTCGGGCTGCGGGCGCACTCGTCCCCCTGCACCCTCGCTTGCACCCGAGGCAAGCGGTGCCGCGGTCCGCACTCGCGTGTCGGGCCGCGGGCGCACTCGCTCCCTCGGGTGCACTCACTTACCAGTCCTCGCTCCTGCTTCCCCGCGTCTGTCTACCGACCGGTGCGCGTGCCCCCGCTCCTTAGGGCGCGTGCGTGCTGGCTCTTTCAAATTTAAAGGGACAGCGCGCCAGTAATTGGTTTTGCCGGCCGCTGACCCTATATAAGGGCTCCTCCCACGGAATCCATAGCACCCTTTACCTATGCGAGGAAGCCTTATTCTATTCCGGTTTGCCATTCCTGTGTACCAGTCCCGTCTGCTCTCGTCCACCGATCTCGAACCTTCGCTTCCTGCCCCGACCTTCTGGCCTGAGTCCGACTACGAGTCCGTCTCTCGATTCTGTACCACGCTGCACCTCGGCTGCCTCCGCAAGCAAGTCACATCAGGGGTAGCGACCTGATGGAATCCTGCCGCAGCAAGTCTATCCCGCTTTGCGGCGGGCTCTGGTGAAAACCGGGAGCCACTTAGGGGATGTTCACACGGCTGATTCTGTGACGGATTGCAGCCGCATTGTGCGCCGTATTGCGCTCCAATATGGCTGAAATCCATCCCAGGCATTACGGTAATCCACAGTTCTCTCAGAGAACTATGGATTCCGTTTCCCCTCCCCGCTCGGGGAGATGACATACACATTATCCCGCCTCGCCCCCGCTGCACGGCACACGCCGTAATTGCGCGGGGCGAAATCCGTCCCGCAATTACGGCGTGAATAAGCCATGTGAACTTAGCCTTAGACTCCGCTCCCTTTTGAGGCCAGTACCACCGCTTGCGGCAGTCCAGTGGATCCACTACCCCGGCTCATTGCAGTTGGATTCCGCCATGGATCCCACCAAGTTGCCGTTGCCTAGTGTGGAAGACCTGACGTCCATCGTTGCCCAGCAATCTCAACAGCTGGCGCAACAGGTGCAACAGTTGGACCAGCTGACGGCCATGATGCAGCAGCTTATCGCCTCTCAGCGACAACCTCCGCCACCTCCTCCGGCTGTTCCAGCTCCTGCCATCTCTACTGCCCCTGTGGGACCCAAGCTCCAGCTGTCACTCCCCTCGAACTTCGACGGAGATCCTAAGCTCTGCAGGGATTTATTACTCAGTGCTCCATGCACGTGGAACTGATGGCCGATCAGTTTCCGTATGAATGGTCAAAGGTGGCGTTCGTGCTCAGTCTGCTCTCGGGAAGGCTCTTGTTTTGGCTACACCCCTCTGGGAAAGTGGTGATCCAGTGACGGGTGACCTGCAGGCCTTCCTCAAGGAGTTCCGCTGTGTCTTCGAGGAACCTCAACGGGCTTCTTCAGCTGAGACCGCACTCCTGACCCTGGGCCAAGGGGATTCCTCGGTGGGCGATTATGACATTAGGTTTCGCACCCTGGCCTCGGATCTAACCTGGATTGAGGCTGCCCTGTGCGCGACCTTCAAGAAGGGCCTCGACTGCAGTGTAAAGGATGCCCTGGCAGCAAGGGATCTTCGGCGTCTCTGAGTGAGTTGATCCATCTGGCCGCGCGTATTGATGTGTGCTTCGCCGAAAGGCAGGAAGAGCACGCCAGGAACGTGACTCCGTTCGGCCTCTCCGGCTCCTGCGGTTGGCTCCAGTGTTGCAGAAGCCTCCTCTGCCAGTACCCCAGCACTTCGGCGAGGAGACCAAGTGGACCGTGCCCACCTCTCAGAACAGGAGCTTTCCCGTCGGCGCGTGTAGAATCTATGCCTGTATTGCGCCAGTTCGGAGCACTTTCGGCTGGACTGTCCGCTTCGTCCGCATCTGGGAAACGTGCGCACCTAGGCTTCGTAGGAGAGGCGTCCTTAGGTGTGTGTAGTCCCTATCCACATCTGACCATACCGATGCAGATCACGTCTAGCTCCGGAACGCAAGTTCCTCCTTCCTGGATTCCGGTTCGGCCGGGAATTTCATTGATGCCGCGCTGGTGTCGAAACTTCGCCTCCCGGTGGTTTGCCTCGAGAAGCCCCTTCTCATGTCCTCGGTGAGTGGACAGGTCCAGTGTGATGCCATCTACTGCCGCAAGTAGCCAGTGTCGATGCGCGTAGGGCACTCCACTGTGAGAAGATCTCCTTCTATGTGTTGCCTCGCTCTTCGTCAGTGATCCTGTTGGGTTTACCGTGGCTGCAGTGTCATTCTCCTATATTGGACTGGAAAACGGGTGAAGTCACGCGTTGGGGACAAGACTGCCGACTCCGTTGTCTAGTGGCACCCCGCCCAGTGTGCACTTGGTCACCTTCAGCATCCTCTAAACCCCTGATGGGTTTGCCTGCTGAGTACCAGGACTTTGCCGACGTCTTTTCCGAACAACAGCCCCTGCCGCCTCACCATCCCTACGACTGCCCTATAGACCTGTTGCCAGGCCCGAGCCCTCCTCGGGGCAGGGTCTACCCATTGTCAGTACCTGAAACCAAGGCCACAACAGACTATTAGTGATGAGTGATTGTGTCGACTATCGTCATCGGATTGATAGCCGATATCATCAATTATCATGCCGATATCGGATAGTCGATAATAGATTATCGCCGATGACCATTGAAGTCTATGGGAGAGGAACAACACCTTCATTCGTACACCCAAACAGGGCTGTAGAAGCTGGAATTAACATCTACAACAGTCAAATGGATACGTGCTACATCTTAGGCAACACAATTAGGCAACAAGAGTCACAGAAAAAAAGTCAGACTATTCATTATCCCTGTCTTGTACCACAGAATGACCCTTAAACCTGCATGACCCACACATTAAAAAGTGCCAGAAGGCAGTATTATTTGAACCATCATTTTACTTGAACTGGACATTGACTATCCCTGTCCTGGAATGCAGCATGACCCTTAAACCTGTCTGAACCACAGATTTAAAAAGTGCCGGAAAAGGGAGTCTTTCAACCACCATTTTAGTTGAACTGGATATTGACTATACCTGTCCTGGGTCACAGCATGAGCCCCAAACCTGCATGACCCCCAGATTTAAAAAGTGCCGGAAAAAGGAGTCCTTCAACCACCATTGTAGTTGAACTGGACATTTACTATACCTGTCCTGGGCCACAGCTTGAGCCCCAAACCTGCATGAACCCCACATTAAAAAAGTGCCAGAAAAAGGAGTCTTCGAACCACCATTTTAGTTGAACTGGACATTGACTATACCTGTCCTGGGCCACAGCATGAGCCCCAAACCTGCATGACCCCCAGATCTAAAAAGTGCCAGAAAAAGGAGTCTTTCAACCACCATTTTAGTTGAACTGGACATTGAATATACCTGTCCTGGGCCACAGCATGAGCTCCAAACCTGCATGACCCCCAGATTTAAAAAGTACCGGAAAAAGGAGACTTTCAACCACCATTTTAGTTGAACTGGACATTGACTATACCTGTCCTGGGCCACAGCATGACGCTTAAACCTGTGTGACCCACAGATTAAAAAATCCCAGAAAAAGGAGTCTTTGAACCACCATTTTAGTTGAACTGGACATTGACTATATCTGTCCTGGACTGCAGCATGACCCCAAAACCCGCATGACCCACATGACGATGATGATGACGACATTTGTGGCCGTGACTGGGAGGATGAGGAGGTAAGACTGCAGGATGCAAGTTGCATTAACCACTGAAGAACAGATTGGCGACGCTGTTCGTTACTGTGATTCACACGGCCCTGACCCAGCGATGACAGGCCTGACGGTCCTGCAACCGACGATCCACTGGCTTGCGTGTTGTCGCCAGCACTGGAAGGAGCACCTTCTCTTGTACCTCTACCTCCATGTCCTACACCCCTCTTTGCTCGGTTACCACCTGCATTTTGCTCCATGTTCCGAGGGGGGGTGCAGGCGAACACAGACAGGCAGGCAGGCTTTTGAAAGGAGAGTGTATATTGTGCAGTCCAGACTGCTTTGAACCTGCATTGAATATTACCAGTTTTTGGCCAGTTTTTGGTGAGATATTTCGTTGTGTTTTGTGCAGTCTGTACTTATATTAGGATACAGAACTTTTCTAGTAACTGCAGGTGTGTTTGATACGTCCAAAACCCACCTTTTATTATCCGTACAAGATTAAATTAGTTTTTTTTTTCACTTTTGTGCAGCCCAGTTTTGTTCAAAGACCCACTTTGTACTTACAATAGGATACAGAACATTTCTAGTCACCGCAGGTGTATTTCATAGGTGCAAAAACCACCTTTAATAACCTTATATTACCATACAGAAATTTGCTAGTAATTGCTGTTGTATTTCATAGGTGCAAAAACCACCTGATATTAGCAGTACACAATTTAATTCCGTGTTTTTCACTTTGGCTTAGCCCAGTTTTTTTCAAAGACCTACTTTTTACTTACAATAGGATACAGAACTTTTCTAGTTACCGCAGGTGTATTTCATAGGTGCAAAAACCACCTCTTATTATCCGTTTACAATTTAATTAGGTTTTTTTCACTTTGGCGCAGGCCATTTTTGTTGAAAGACCCATCTTGTACTTATATTACCATACAGAAATTTGCTAGTATTTGCTGTTGTATTTCATAGGTGCAAACCCCATCTATTATTATCAGTACACAATTTAATTACATGTTCTTCACTTTGGCGCAGCCCAGTTTTGTTCAAAGACCCACTTTTTCCTTACAATAGAATACAGAACTTTTTTAGTCACCGCAGGTGTATTTCATAGATGCAAAAACCACCTTTTATTATCCGTATACAATTTAATTAGGTTTTTTCACTTTGACGCTTGCCATTTTTGTTGAAAGACCCATCTTGTACTTATATTACCATACAGAAATTTGCTAGTAATTGCTGTTGTATTTCATTGGTGCAAAAACCACCTATTATTAGCAGTACACAATTTAATTACGTGTTTTTCACTTTGGCGCAGCGCAGTTTTGTTCAAAGACCCACTTTGTACTTACAATAGGATACAGAACTTTTCTAGTCACCGCAGGTGTATTTCATAGGTGCAAAAACCAGCTTTTATTATCCGTATACATTTTAATTAGGTTTTTTTCACTTTGGCGCTGGCCATTTTTGTTGAAAGACCCATCTTGTACTTATATTACCACATAGAAAGTTTGCTAAAGTAAAAAATAAAAATTGGCCTTGGGGTTTTTTATGTTACAATAGTTTTCGTGCATAAAACCACCTGTTATTACCCATATACATTTAAATAGCGTTTTTTTTATTTTGGTTCCAGTTTTGTTCATAGAGCCACCTTGTACTTAAATTTGAATACAGAAATTTTTAGTTACTGTTGGTATATTTCATTGGTGTAAAAACCACCGTTTGTTATCCGTTTAACTTTTAAATAGCTGCATTGCATGTTGTGCGGCCCTAGTTTTTTTTCCAGCAACTTTTCTCGTTTGTCATTGCTGCAAAAAACGCAATTTCTCATCCGTGTAACTTTTGAATAGTTTTATTGCGCTCGTTGAATCTCAGTTTGCCGCAGATAGCGCACTTGTGTGATAGTTTGTTGAAAACTATCAATTCCTAGTCCTACTGGGCAGTTGAAACACCCCTGGACTGAAGGAAGAACTTTTGCCTTACGGTTCTTCCACCAAACCGCATTTCACAGGTATTCGCTAGAAACATTTCTGTTTCTAATCCTAGTTGGCTGTAGAAAATTAGAGGGATTTAAGAATAGCTGTGATTTGCCGTCTTTGAATAAGAGACTGTCAAAAACTCTTCCATACTTTCTTAAATTTTTATCTTTCTGAACATGGAGAGAAATGCAGGTGGTAAGCGAGCAAAGAGGGATGTAAGACATGGTGGTAGAGGTACTAGAGAAGGTGCTCCTTCCAGTGCTGGCGACAACACGCAAGCCAGCGGATTGTCGGTTGCAAGACCGTGAGGCCTGTCATCGCTGGGTCAGGGCCCTGTGAATCTCAGTAACGAACAGCGTCGCCAATCTGTTCTTCAGTGGTTAATGCAACCTGCATCCAGCAGCCTTACCTCCTCGTCCTCCCAGACACGGCCACAAATGTCATCATCAGCATCGTTAGCATCCCTCCATCATGAAGCGAAGGCAGCCCAAATGTCAACTCGCGTACCCACCACTGTGGATAATCCATTGTCTGAACACCTCTTTGATGACAAAATGCGGTTGGGGTCAGAAGGCATGTTAAAAGATCAAGAGGCCAAAGAGGATGATTTTGTCTGCTCTGACGCCCAGTTACTGATGCCATCAGAGGAAGAGAAGGAAGCCGGTCAATCGGAAAAAATCCCGGGCGGTCGGCAACGCCTTGCAGTCCCTCTTGCTTGTAGCTCGCAGCTCCTGGATGCAGAATTTCAGGACGACCAAGTCACCTGTGTTGACGATGATGATGATGACATTGCGAATCCAATGTGGTCTTTTCAGCAGAATTTGCTTGCGAGCGCTTCATCACTGGACGAGGAGGAAGACGATGGGGTAGTGTCAGTATGGGTCCCGTCTCATAAAGGGAGAGGGCGGTCGCAGAAGTCCGCTGAGATGATTCCGCCAGCCAAGATCAGTGGAAACACCGCTCCTCGCTTATCGCCGTTGAAAAGGCCCAGGACCTCTCCAGCCTGGGCCTTTTTCGAGCAAGCCTCTGATTCACCCAGCGATGTTATATGCCGCCTTTGCCGTAAATGCATCAGTAGAGGCAAAAATCTAAGGTGTTTAACCACCACCAACATTTCTAGTCACATGCAGTGAATGCATGAGTTGAAATGGAGGCAACACTATCACACCCTCAGCTGCCCATGTCTCTCAGAGTCATGATCAGGGATCAGCCTCCGCTTCAGCCTCCACCGTCGCCCGAGTCCCACCAGCACCACCAGAGACCCATCCTACCAAGTCTCCTTCCACCAGTTTGACGACCTGCATGCCGTACAGCGGCCAGTCTAGCAGCCAGCCTTCTGTCTTCTAGGTTTGGAAGCAGAAGAAACACTTTATCCCAGTGTTTCTCAACTCCAGTCCTCAAGACCCACCAACAGGTTATGTTTTCGGGATCTCCCACAGAATGCACTGACAGTAATTGTATCACCTGTGCAATACTCAAGAAATCCGGAAAACTTGACCTGTTCGTGGGTCTTGAGGACTGGAGTTGAGAAACACTGCTTATCCCAAACCATCCCAAAGCCAAAAGCCTGAATGTGGGCATTGTCAGGCTTTTGGCCTTGGAAATGTTGCCTTTCCGTCTGGTGGACACAGATGGGTTCCGCCACATCATGGCCCTTGCCTGCCCCCAATACCAGATACTGAGCAGGCATTTCTTTGCCAGAAAAGCCGTCCCTGCCCTGGACAGCCACGTGTCATCTAAAATTTCAAGCGCATCTGTGTCTGGAAAAGTCCATCTGACCACCGACACATGGACTAGTAAGCACGGCCAAGGCCGCTATATCTCTGTGACAGCTCACTGGGTGAGCTGGGTGGATGTCTCCAGTGGTGACGGTGGCTCTCAGGCTCGGCGCACGCTCTTCAAAACTGCAGGATTGGTGCAGGGTTCTTTCCCCCAATGTCATAACGTGCCCAGAGAAACCAGGCCGTGTTGAAATTAATCTGTCTTGGAGACCGTCCACACACAGGTCAGGAGTGTGGACGGCTCTCCCCAACGAGACCGAGCGCTGGCTGGGTGACAAGAACCTTTTGCCAGGCAAGGTGGTGTGCGATAACGGTCGAAATCTGCTGGCCGCCCTTAAGTTCGGTGGGCTGGAGCACAACTCTTGCCTGGCACATATCATGAACCTTGTCGTCCAGAAATTTCTAAAGCGCTAGCCGGGTCTGGAATGCCTGCTGAGGAAGGCTCGAGGTCTAAATTCACACTTCCGCCATTCACACCCCGCTTCGCCCAGCCTGGCTGCGTTGCAATGTCAGCTCGGCCTCCCTGTCAACCGTCTCATTGTTGACGTGGCAACACGCTGGAATTCCACCCTCCACATGCTCCGGCGATTGTGGCAGCAGCGCAATTATGCAGTATGAAGTGACACATGGCCTGACAAGCAGCGGTGCGGAACTCGGGGTGTTGAGCCACTGAGAGTGGAGGCAAGTGAAAGAGCTCTGCACCATCCTTGCCAGTTTTGAAGAAGAAAACCAAAATGGTCAGTGCGGACAATGCCCTTGTCAGCATAAGCATTGTGGTGATCTTAGTTCTGAAACGATCGCTGGACACTCTGAAACATCAGGTCCAACAAGCGACGGAGGAGGAGATGGACACAGATGCGGACACGGAGCCTTTCTCTCCATCGAATCCACAAGGCCCGACAGTTTCACAATTTTATCGGTCTTCAGTAGGCAGTGGTTCAGGGTCCAGGGCTAGTGCAAGGCGGCGCCTCAGCTCTCAGGGTGCATCATCTGAGGCAAGGCAGAGCTGTGTTGAAGCTGTGCCGGAGGAAGCGGAGGAGGAGGAGAAGGTATTCCTGGACACCGACGGTACCGACATCCTTGCCTTGGAAAGAGGATGGCATGAATTTGAGGCGGAGGGGGAAGATGTGGAAGATCAGTTTGCTAGTGCCCCTCGACCCAGAGGCTTGGGAAATCAAGGCTCCATCTCTCACATGATTGCTTTGATGCTCCATTTCATCAAACATGATCCTCGCATTAAGGCCATCTAAATGAACAACAGTTACTGGGTTGCCCCCCTTCTCGATCCCCGGTACAAAACTAAACTCAGCACTGTCCTTCCACCCACCCAAATAGAGAGTAAAATGCAGGAAATGGAGACCTTGCTGATTGATCAACTGGAGACATCTGTTTCGTCTGCTTCACATTCTTCAAATGTCACGGTGGAACAGCAACAGAGTGACAAGTAGCCGCAGTGGCAGCAGCTGGCAATGTGGCAAAAGCCTAACGGGTGACCTCTGGCAATTTACCACTTCACCAACGCCTGTAATGCAGGGCACACATCCAACACCCAGAGACCAGCTTCAGGTCATGGTGCACAACTATCTGCTTCTCAACACCTATGTTTTTGTATGTGTTCCGGACCCAATTGACTGCTGGTTATCCAAAATGGATGAATGGCCCGAGCTCGTTCGCCACACCACAGAGGTGGCCCAGCAGTCAGCGTCATATCTGAGCGAACCTTCAGCACAGCTGGAGGAGTCATTACAGACAAACGCATCCGGCTTTCTACAGATAATGTGGATCGTTTGACTTTCATCAACATGAATCAGGAATGGATCTCTGATGATGTTGTGGCCCCAATTGCCGAGGTCACCCATTAGTTGCTGGTCTACTTCACATTCCTCTTCCAAAAGAAATGGTCCTCTTCAAAACTTTTTTTAAAATGATCATTTCTTACTGCAATTTTAATTCTCAGTTTCCAAAAGATCATTTTGCTGGTTTTGCGGTGTGGAGACACCAAGGTTTCATGACAAAACCGTATTTCATTTACTCACTTTGGGCGACATGTATGAACGGGCTTTTCGCCTGTTTTTCGACCTACCCGGCGCCTCCCGGCCCGACGCCCCCTCTCGGACGCAGGGCAGCAGTGATAGGCGCAGCATTCCCCGGCCCACTTCAGCTGCACCCCGCATGATGGCGTGGCAATGGGCGTGTGTGTGCCGTTCCGGGCGGACGCGGCGCGCTCGAAACTCCGAGGCATGGTACAATCGCGAGTCGGCAAAAGTGCGGCGCAATGCCAGCGCTCGGCAGCTCCGACAGTCAGACTCTAGTTTATTTTGGTCGTGTTAAATGATCCGGTGGAGGCGAAGTTGAAGCAAGAACGGAAACATGCGAGGAAACATAGAAAATCGCAACATGAAATCTCGGCGCTCCGCTCCGTGGCAGCAATGAGTATATCCAAAAAAAATCGCCTTTATAAAGACGGAAAACAATCTCAGAAAAGATCTTAAACCTCAAAAATAAAAAATACATAAAAAAAAACAGTTTCCAAAAAATCAAAACGGCCCAACATCAAGAATTAGTGATATTGGAAATTGCCGGAAAATACAGTAATTCAAATTCATGAAAGCTATTCTCATTGGTCGGCAGAAACCGGCCAAACGAATAGCAGCGACAGTGAACCATTAAAACCTATTGAGAAATATTGACCAATCCGAATCAAATGCGGGACAGTTTCAAAATACAGTAAAAATGCGGAAAGAGCTGCTTGGCTGAGCTAGCGGGGGCTTGGCTACTCGCCAATCAGAATAGGAGCGACAAGGGACCCATTATAGCCTATGGAGAAGTTGAACCAAAATCCAAAATCAAAGGCGGGGACAGTTCAAAAATCAGAAAAGCTGATTGGTTGACCTAGCGGGGGCTTGGCTATCCCAGCCAATCATAGCGCAAGCTACTTTCTCCCATTGTAGTCTATGGAGAGATCGGCGCAATGCAATCTCGGCTACCAGCCGAGATTGCATAATAAATAATAAAGATGGGTAAAGTAAAAAAAATATTATTCACTCAAATCATTTGTTATTTCTTTTATTTTTTGTTACACCAATACTAGTGATCCTTGCTAACGAAAAATAAAGAATAAACATGAATTTTATTGAATTACATATTTTTTTTCTTACCCCCATATTATTCTTCATTTTATAACACATCGGACAACTTCTGTAGTCTTATCATTTATTTCGGCATGTACCAGTTTTAAAAAAATTATTTTTTTTTTTCAGATTGCATTAGAAACCCATAGGAGCATCGCTCGCTGTCCCATTGGTCCAAAATAACGGCGCTCTCTTTTTAAACTTAGCCAATCACAGAGCTCGCTCTGAATTTCTTTTCCCCATAGAACTCTATGAGAAAGTAGCTCGCGCTCTGAATGTCTAAGCTGGAACGAGCCAACACCGCTTCAACCAATCACTCTTTTCTGCCTTTTTTACTGTATTTTTAACTGTCCCGCCTTTGAATAGGATCTGGTCAATATTCTCGCATAGGTTAGAATGGTTCCCTGTCGCTCCTATTCTGATTGGTCAATACTCCTCCATAGGTCGAATGGCCACTGTCGCTCCTATTCCTGATTGTCGGCATAAACACAATCAGAAGTGCTTAAACAATTTGAATTAAGTATTTCCCGTCAATTCTCTATATGGCTTAATTCCTTATGTAGCGCCGTCATCGCGACAAACGCGTTGTTAGGGATTTAACTGTGCTTATTTTTTAGAGAAGGTTTCAGCCTTTATCTGATAATGATTTACACTTAATAAAAAAGATTTTTTTTATTCATACTCCATCAGCAAGCGCTGAGAGGCCGAGAATTGCATTGCGCCGATCTCTCCATAAGAACTACAAGGAGAAGTAGCTCGCGTCTCGCAGAATTGGCCTGGGATAGTCAAGCATTTTTACTGTATTATGAACTGTCCCCGCCATTTGATTTTGATTGGTTCAAACTTCTCCTAAAGCTATAATGGGTCCCTGTCGATCCAATTCGATTGCAGGTTATGCCGACCAATCAGAATAGCTTCAGAATTTGAATTACTGTATTTTCACGGTAATTTCCAATATCCTTAATCTTGATATAGCGCCGGTTCGAGATTTTTGGAAATGTATTTTTTTTTTTATGTATTTTTTATTTTTTGAGTTTGGCACTTTTTCGGAGAAGGTTTTCCGCCTTTATAAAGAGCGATTTTATTTCATACTCCACACAGACATCTTTTATGATTTTCTCGCTGTTTTCCAGCCTGTCCTCGAATCAGAATACATGGTTGGCACAGTCCCCACTGTGCCCCACACCTGGCGATGCGCAGTGCAACTTTTTCCCCGCATGTATGACGCACCTCCTCGGACGGCGAATACTAGGCGCATCGTCGCACTGTGCCCAAGTCCCGCACTGCGCCCCACACCCTGGCGAGCCACGCGGACATTACATGGTATGTATGTGTGCACTACCTCGGCGGCGAATCATAGGCGCAGCGCCGCACTGCGCCTAAGTCCCGCACTGTGCCCCAAACACTGGCGAGGTGGACTTTACATAGGATATATGAGCGCGCCCCAGCGCCGACATAAATCAGGCGCAAATTTCGCCGGAAAACCGGTGGAAAGGTGGCCCCGACGTGGCGAGATTCATACATGTCGCCCCTTAATCTTTAGAATTTTTTTCGCATTGTTCAATGGTTTTTTGGGGTCATGTTGCTGTGAGATACAGCTATAATCATGGGTCCTTTGGATCAGAAATGTGGCTTTAAGTGCATTTCTACCTCACAATTTTTAACAGTGGGGGCTGAGAAGTCATTTATATATTTTTTGGGTTCAAGCAGAATTGAAATGCAGCAATACTACAGGTCCTATTATAAAAAAAAATGTTTTGGAGTTTCTAACAGACATTTGTTCTTCACTACTTGTCAAGAGTGGCGTCAAGGGTCATGATATTGAATTTTTGGGGGCATGTTGCTGTGAAATAACAGCTATACTACAGGTCCTATTGTAAAGATTATGGTTCTAACAGACATTTGTTCTTCACAATTAGTCAAGAGGGAACCTCAAGGGTGGATGGAGCTGTCAGAAAACAATGAAAAAAAAAAAAAATAGGTAGGAACAGTTAATGGACTACAATATTGCAAAATGAACTTGTTATTTGTGCAAGCTCTCTTAACATAGCTACATTCCCTGTAGTGAGACAACTCATTTAAATACAATTAAAAAAAGAGGAAACAAAGACGTGTGGGATTCCACCTAATTTATTTAAAAATGTGTTTTTTTCTAGAATTAAACCTACTAAAAAACTGGCATGTACAAAAATAACTGATACAAATATTCCTCTGAATTGTACAAGGAAATGTACAGGAAAAACTTGACAGATGTAGGTACCCGAATAGGTAAGTCATGTTCCATTCAATAAAATGGTGGTTTCAAAGACACCTTTTTTCCGGCACTAATTTTAATCAGGGGTCATGCAGGTTTGTGGCTCATGCAGTGGCCCCAGTGAACAGGGATAGTCCTATGTCCATTTCAACTAAAATGGTGGATGAAAAGACTCCTTTTTCCGGCACTTATTAAATCTATGGGTCATGCAGGTTTTGGGGCTCATGTGGTGCTGTGCCCCAGACAGGGATAGTCTATTCCAGTGAAACTATAAATGTTGTTGAAAGACATCCTCTTTCTTGCACTATTATTAATCTGTGGGTCAGACAGGTTCAAATATGGTCATACTGCGGGTACAGAACAGGATAATGAGTCAAAAACCAGTTTCAACTAAAATGGTGGTTGAAAGACTATCCTTTCTCCATCACTATTTTTTAATCTAGGGTCATGTCAGGTTTGGCGCAATGCAGTGGCCCAGGACAGGGATCAGTCTAAGTCCAGATCACTAAATGGTGTTTTAAGACTCCTTTTTCCGCACTTTTTAATCTGTGTGGTCATGCAGGTTTGGGGCTCAAGCTGTGGTACAAGACGGAATAGTGAAGTAGCATGTATCCATTTTTAACTGTTGTGGATGTAATTCCAACTCTCAGCCCCTGTTTGGGTGTAAGTATGAAGGTGTTGATCCTCTCCCGTAGACTTTAATGGTCAGCGCAATAATCTATTATCGATAGAGTTGAGCGATTGCGTTGGCTATCGAGATCGATCGATAAGTCGATAGTCGGCCGCTATCGATAAGGTATCTCGATAGTGAGCGTCGATTATGAGCGATGCCCATTTAAGTCTAAGGGAGAGCAACAACACCTTCCATTATTACACCCAAAAAGGCTGGAGAAGCTTGAAATTAACATCCACAACAGTCCAAATGGATACTGCTACATCTTAGGCAACACACTTAGTTTATAAAAGTCAATAAAAAAAGTCACAGACCAATTACTATCCTGTCTTGTACCACAGCCTGACCCATAAACTCATCACCCACAAATTAAAAAGTGCCAGAAGCAGTATATTTGAACCATCAATCTTACTTGGAAACTGGACTTTGAATATCCCTGTCAAGGGCCACAGCATGAAGACCCAAACCTGCCATGACCCCCACATTTAAAAGTGCCGAAAAAGGAGTCTTTCAACCACCATTTAAGTTTCACTGGACATTGACTATACCTGTCCTGGGCCACAGCATGACCCAGGCCGAGTTTACAGTGTGTGCGTGAGAAGCCCAGGCTGGCGTCCTTCATCTATTAACACCCAGGTTAAAAATGCCCTGATGAACGCAGCAACGAAAACTGTCGTGCTGAAGCGAGTGAGGATGCGGAAGTGTGAGAACTCCAGCCTTGCCACAGTAACACAGTCAATACCTGGGTAGCGCTTACCCTCCTAGAGTGTGTACCAAATGAGCTTCCACTTGGAAAAACTGGTTGGTTAACGCTCCTGTTACACCCAGGTGCCCTTATCTAGCATTCTTTTTCTCATTTTACTCAACGAGCTGGAGGAAATGGACTCAGGTACAGAGGAATTTTTTTAAACAGCTATTTGGTACAGCAAGTTTTTAGTACTTTTAATTCTAGAAAACACATTTTAAAAAGGATGGAGATCCCACCCATGTCTTGTTTCTCTTTTTTTTATTTTTTTTTTTTTCATTGTATTAAATGGGTTGTCTCAATACAGGGATTGATAGCTATGTTAAAGATCTTGCAAAAACAAGTCATTTTTGCAATAGTGTTCCATTAAAAGTGTCCCACCTATTCCAGTTTCTGACAGCACCATCACCCTTGAGCCACTCTTGATAATTGAGAAGAACAAATGTCCTGTTAGTAAACAACATTTTTTAGAATCGACCTGTAGTATAGATGCATATCACAGCAAAATGCCCCCAAAAATTCAAACATGACCCTTGAGCCAACTTTGGAACAATTGTGAAAACAATGTTCCTGTTGAAACAACATTTTTAGTAATAGACCTGTAGTATAGCTTGCATGTCACAGCAAAAATCCCCCAAAAATACAAAGCATGAACCCTTGAGCCACTTTGACAATTGTGAAGTAACAAATTGTCTGTTAGAAACAACATTTTTAGAATAGGACCCTCAGTAATATCTGCATGTCAAAGCAAAATGCCCCCAAAAATTCAAAAGCATGGCCCATGAGCCCACATTTGACAATTGTGAAGAACAAATGTACTATTAGAAACAACATTTTTTCGAATAGGACCTGTAGTATTGCTGGCATTTCAAAGCAGAATGCCTCCAAAAATTCAAAGCATGACCCTATGAGCCACTTTTGGTTCAATTGTGAAGAACAAATGTCTGTTAGAAACAACAATTTTTTATATAATAGGGACCTGTAGTATTGCTGCATTTCAAACAGCATGACCAAAAAAATATAAAAAATGACTTTCCTCAGCCACTGTTAAAACTGTGAGTGAGAAAAGCCACTTAGAAGCCACATTTCTGTTCCAAAGGACCATGAATATTGCCTGTATCTCACCAGCTACATGACCCCCAGAAAATTAAAATATGACTTCTCAGCCACTATTAAAAATTGTGAGGGCGAAATGCCACTATAAGCCACATTTCTTTCCAAGGACCATATTATAGCTGTAACTCACAGCAAAATGACCTCAAAACTATGACAATGCGAAAACTTTCTTAAGATAAGATGAGTAAAATGGAATACTGTGTTGTCTATGAAACCTTGCTGTCATTTTACAGTCTCCTCACAGCAAAACCCAGCCAATGAACTGTTGGGAAAAGAGAATAAAAATTGCAGTAAGAATGATCATTTAAAAAAAAATATTCAAGAGGACCATTTCTGTTTGAAAAGTAATGTGAAGTATACTGGAAAAGAATCGGTGACCTCGGCACTGGGGGCCACAACATCATCAGAGATCCAGCCTGATTCATTCTTGATGAAAGGTCAAACGATCCACATTATCTGTGGAAAGCCGATGCGTTTGTCTGTAATGACTCCTCCAGCTGTGGCTGAAGGTCCCGCTCAGATATGACGCTGGCTGCTGGGGCAGACAACACCTCTATGGCGTGTAATGAGCCCAGCTCGGGCCATTCGTCCATTTGGATACCCATAAGTCTAATGGGTCCGGAACACATGCAAAAACATCGTGTTGAGACGCACGATAGTCCGTGCACCATGATCTTAAGGCTGATCTCTGTGTGTTGGAGTGTCCCTGCATTGCAGTGTTGGTGAGGTGGTAAACAAAGATTGGCCAGAGGTCCACCCATTAGGCTTCTGCCACCTTGCCTCTGCTTGTCCCGCTACGCCTACTTGGGCACACTATTGCTGTCACGTCGCTGATGTTTTTCACCGTGACATTTGGGGGAACGGAAGCAACGCAACAGATGTCTCCAGTTGATCAATCAGCAAGTCTCCATTTCCTGATTTTACTCTCTATTTGGGTGGGTGGAGGAAATGCTGATTTTCGTTTTGTACCGGGGATCCCAGGAGGGTGGCCCACCAGTAACTGTTGTTCAATTTATGGCCTTAATGCGAGGATCATGTTGGATGAAATGGAGCATCCAAGCACTCATGTGAGAGATGGAGCCCTTGATTTCCCAAGCCTCTGGGTCGAGGGGCACTAGCAAACTGATCTCCTCATCTACCACCTCCGCCTCAAAATCGCGCCAAACCTTCTTTCCAAGGCAGGGACGGCGTAACAACGGTGTCTAGGCATACCTCCTCCTCCTCCTCCTCCGCAGCCTCCGTCACAGCTTCAACACAGCCCTGACTTGCCTGAGATTATGCACCCTGAGAGCTGATGCGCCACCTTGCACTAGCTCTGGACCCCGAACCACTGCCTAATGAAGACCGATGAAATTGTGAAACTGTCGGGCCTTGTGGATTTGACGGAGAGAAAGGCTCCGTGTCCGCATCTGTGTCCGTCTCCTCCTCCGTCGCTGCGGGACCTGTTGTTTCAGAGTGTCCAACGATCGTTCTAGAACTAAGATCACCACAAGCTCATGCTGACAAGGGCATTGTCCGCACTGACCATTTTGGTGGCTTTCTTCAAAACTGGCAAGGATGGTGCAGAGCTCTTTCACCTGCCTCCACTCTCGGTGGCTCAACACCCCGAGTCCGCACCGCTGCTTGTCATGCCATGTGTCACTTCGACTGCGTAATGGCATTGCGCTGCTGCCACAATCGCTGGAGCAATGTGGAGGGTGGAATACCAGCGTGTTGCCACGTCAACAATGAGACGGTTTGACGGGGAGCCGAGCTGACGCTGCAACGCAGCCAGGCGGGACTGAAGCAGGGTGCGAACGGCGAGAAGTGCGAACTCAGACCTCGAGCCTTCTTCAGCAGGCAGTCCAGACCCGGTAGCTCTTTAGAAATTTCTGGACGACAAGGTTCATGACATGTGCCAGGCAAGGGAAGTGCTCCAAGCCTACCGATCTTAAGGCGGCCAGCAGATTTCGCCCGTTATCGCACACCACCTTGCCTGGCACAAGGTTCTTGTCACCCAGCCAGCGCTCGTCTCGTTGCGGAGAGCCGTCCACAGCTCCTGACCTGTGTGTGGACGGTCTCCAAGACAGATTAATTTCAACACGGCCGGTTTCTCTGGCACGTGATGCCACCAGAGACCTTGGGGGAAAGAGCCCTGCACCCTCCCGGCGGTGTTGAAGCGCGTGCGCCTGAGCCTGAAGCCACCGTCACCCCCAGAGACATCCACCCACTCACCCAGTGAGCTGTCACAGAGATATAGCGGCCTTGGCCGGCTTACTAGTCCATGTGTCGGTGGTCAGATGGACTTTTCCGGCACAGATGCAGACAACGCGCTTGAAATTTTAGATGACACTGTGCTTGGCCAGGGCAGGGACGGCTTTTCTGGCAAAGAAATGCCTGCTCGGCATCTGTATTGGGGCAGGCAAGGGCCATGACGTGGCGGAACCCATCTGTGTCCACCAGAACGGAAAGGCAACATTTCCAAGGCCAAAAGCCTGGCAATGCCGACATTCAGGCATTTTGGCTTTGGATGGTTTGGGTTAAAGTGTTTCTTCTGCTCCCAAACCTGAAGACAGAAGGCTGGCTGCTAGACTGGCCGCTGTACGCGTGCAGGTCGTCAAACTGGCGGAAGGAGAAGGTAGGATGGTCTCTGGTGGTGCTGGTGGTACTCGGGCGACGGTGGAGGCTGAAGCGGAGGCGATCCCTGATCATGACTCTGAAGACATGGGCAGCTGAGGAACGCTTGGTGGTGGCAGAGGAGGAGGAGGCGGAGACAGAGGGTGTGACAGTGGTTGGAGGCCCGCGTCGGTCTGGCCTTTTTTGGCCAAGTGTTCCCTCCATTTCAACTCATGCATTCGCTGCATGTGACTAGACATGTTGTGGTGGTTAACCACTTAAGGTTTCTTAGCCTCTACTTATCGTTTACTGCAAAGGCGGCATATGACATCGCTGGTGAATCAAGGCTTGCTCAAAGAAGGCCCAGGCTTGAGAGGTCCTGGACCTTTTTGACGGCGATAAACAGGGCGGGGGTTTCCCTGACCTGGCTGGCGGAATCATATCAGCGGACTTTGCGACCCCCCTCTCCTTTTTTTTGGGCGGGAAACCCCTTGACATACCCCTCGTCTTCCTCCTCGCCATGATGAACGCCCCGAAGAAATCTGCAAAAGACCAATGGACCGCAATTCGTCCAAAAACATCATCATCAACACAGGGGACTTGGGCTCCTGACTTTTTTGCTCCAAAGCTGCGGGCACAACAAGGGGACTGCAAGGCGTTGCCGCCGCCCGGGATTTTTGCCGATTTCCGGGTTCCTTTCCCCCCTCTGATGGCACAGTAACTGGGCTCAGGCAAAAATCATCCTCGATCTTTTTTAAAATGCCTTCTGACCCCAACCGCATTTTTTCATCAAAGGGGTCTTCAAAAATGGGTTATCCACAGTGTGGGTACACGAGTTACATTTGGCTGCTTCATGTTGGGGCGGAACGAGATTTAAAGACGACATTTGTGGCCGGACTGGAGGACGAGGAGGGAAGACGCTAAGCAGGTTGCATTAACCACTGAAAGGGCAGATTGGCGACGTGTTCGTTACAATTCACAGGGCCCTGACCCCCCGATGCAGGCCTGACGGCCTGCAACTGACGATCCCCTGGCATGCTTTGTCGCCAGCACTGGAAGGGGCACCTTCCCGTACCCCACCCCATGTCTAAAACCCCCCCCTTTGCTCGCTTACCACCTAAATTTCGCCCTGTTCAGAAAAATAAAAATTTTAGAAAGGTGGAAAGTTTTTTAAATCTCTTTTTAAAGACGGCAAATCACAGCTATCTCAAATCCCCCCAATCAAAACAAAATGCTGGATTTAAAAATTTAACTGCAAGGTGCTATCAACAAATCGGACTGGGCAAAAAAT
>JAODAL010046678.1:0-30672 GCA_025379985.1 Phyllomedusa bahiana
GGCCCAATTTGAAGAGCATGTTGAGGAGAAGATGGTGATAAAGTGTCAAAGCTGCAGAGAGATCCGCAGAAAAAACATCGAGTATTTAACCCGAATTTTGCATTGGGGGACATCGTTAGAGACTTTAACTAGAGCAGTTTCTGTGGAGTATAAGGTGCGGAAACCTGATTTCAAAGGATCGAGAAGAGAATTATCAGAGAGATAGGGTGTTAGGCGAGAGTAGACCAAGCGGTCCAGGAGTTTAGAGATGAAGGGCAGATTAGAGACTGGTCGGTAGTTGGCAGCACAGGATGGGTCCAGAGTGGGCTTTTTTAGTAAAAGGGTGATAGTAGCCTGTTTAAAGGAGGATGGGAAGATCCCAGTGGAGAGAGAGAGGTTGAAGATTGCTGTACGGTGAGAGAGGATAGCTGGAGAAATAGACTGGACAAGGTGGGAGGGAATGGGCTCACTAGAGGAGGTGGTGGGGTGAGCAGACAGGAGAAGTCTGGACACTTCTTCTTCTGTCGTTGGAGCAAGAGCTGAGAGCAGACTAGAGGATGTGCAGGGAGGGAGCATAGGTTCTGCTTGGGTTTTAAGATGAGATGTTATGCCGGATACTGTCAATTAATGTTTAAATTTCAACACAAATGGCTTGACTTCAGCAAAACAAAATAACATAAAGTTATATACATCACCGTGGTATCATTACAGTACTTTTACAGGCAGACAGGTTAGTTACAGTCACCTTTGCAGGGTTGCTCTCTCTCTCTTTCTTGTTCTCACCAGCACTGTGGAGAAGATGGCTCCTAAAACAGTCTCATCCAGTAGTGTTTCTACACACCTGATGTTTGGCTCAGCAGGTCTTAATAGGCCTCCAGAGACCCAGAAAACCTGGCCTAGGAATGTGGGAACAGCCTCCCATCCATGCTACTACCGTTCCGAGAAATTCATCCCATTCTAATTGCACAGGAGCTATACTAAATATACAGAGGGACAAAAACTGTCTAAGTCTAAGACTTTCATTGTTGCTCATAGCAACCAATCAAAGTTCACCTTTAATTTTTTCAGAGCACTATATGAAATAAAAAGGGGAACTCTGATCGGTTACTATGGGCAATAAGGAAAGTCTTAAACCTTGGCAGTTTTCATGCATGTCCTCCAAAATGTCAGTTAGCTACTGTTACTTACCAAGAATTGCTGACTTTTCCCCACCGGAGTCCCGGAACCTTGTAGTTCTCCTGCAATTCAGTTGTATGGAAAGGCTGGGGTGTATACTTACACATGTACTATCTTGAAAACGCAACCACCGCTATATATGTATAAAGCAAGACCATATGCCAATGGGTCAATTGTAAGGGCCTCCTCCTTTCCCCTTCTTTTAATCCATGTGCAAACAATCATTGATCAGACCCACATCCAGCTTCATAGCTTTTCAATGAATTTGTTCCACTCTAAAGACAGCACATAAAGACTTTCAGTCATATCTTGTTGCAGCGTAAAAATTCTTTAGTACAAAGGCATATGCATATCCATACAGGTAAAAACCTTTAACCACATTCTAAGACGCCATGGGATAGTGAGGAGCAGCCCGGACAACCGGCTGTGCGCTGCACAAAGGCAACGTTTCAAGGGAAATCCACCCTCTTTCTCAAGCTCGTAAAGGTATTTACCTTTATGGATATGCATATGCCTTTGTACTAAGTATTTTTAAAGCTGCAACAAGATATGACTGAAAGTCTTTATGTGCTGTCTTTCGAATGGAATAATTTCTTTGAAAAGCTATGAAGCTGGATGTAGGTCTGATCAATAATTGCTTACTTACACATGTATACATACTGTACACACATATATAGTCACATGAAATCCCATTATTATGAACACATCCTACTTTGTATTTTATAAATACACATAAAAATATATAAATGGATTTGTGTTGCTTAGTCTAAATTGGCATATTTTATGAAAATAAGTAGCATCAGTGCTGCATCAGAATATTAGGAGATACGGAAAAAACATGCCATATGTGCTCCACAGTAAATAGAATTTGCAGAAGAAGCAAGTTGAAATTAAGGTTGCTTAGCAGATTATTCGAATCAGAAATAACTGACGGTCATAAAATCAGATAATAATAAAATGCTAACTAATTTTAAAGCATGAATACAGAGAGCATTTAGGCACCATGCCAATAGGAATACTTTTTAAAATTGGCATCACATCACTCACATGAAGGGGGTTAAAAGAGATACCTCATCTGTCTTGTAGACAAGCAAACATCAGGAATAAAAGAAGTATATTTGTATGACACACATGACAAAATCAGAGTGTTGGCGAGGCTTGCATATTTTAACAAATTGCATTCAAACGTTTACAGTATATCTATATCTATCTATCTACATATGTGATTTTTTTTTTAGGGTCTGTTTTAACACATACACTTCTGCATGAGAGATGCTAGAAACCTTATAACAGGACTTTTGCAATACAGTCACGATGGGATTTATTGAACCAAAAGAAGAAATTAACTCTTTTGTTGTTGCTGTACATGCAGGACTTATCGCCTATAACATCAAATAGGTTATGTGTGAGTGAGCTTGTAATATATATCATAGCAGAGTGAGCCCAGCTGGTCACATTCCAGGATAGCTGTTCTGCAGTTAATCCGGGCTGACTTTTCTGGAATAGCTATAGTGACGGATGGGAGGCCATTCCTATATTCCAGCAAAGGCCTTACATGTCTATATAAGCCTGTTCCTTTAGTGCACCATGGCGATGTAGTTTGCTATCTGGCATATGGAGCAGCAGTAGAGCTGATGAGAAGGTTCTAACCTCCTCAATTGAGGAAAGGCAGGTGTGGCAAACTTGCAGAAGCTTGAAACCAGAGTTTACGGGTGAAGACTGCTGTTGCTCTTTAGTAGGTTCAGACCAGAGAGGAACTCTGATGTTAGGTCAGTGGCCAGGCGTCCTAGGATTTATACTATTTATATTTTGCTTCTGTACCTTACCTGGCCTAAAGAATAAAGCTGGCTAAGGCAAGTTTAAAAATAAGCCTTGTCATCAGACAAAGCTGCGACCCAAGAGCCAAAGACCCAAGAGCCAAAGCGACAACCGGACTGTCCAAGATGGCGGCTGGACAGAAGTGAGTGCTCACAATATGTACACTTTAGTGGTAAGTGATTGACCTTAATCAGATCTAAATTCTAAATATTAAAAAAGACGTAAAAACATGCAAGTCACATGATTGTCACTGATGCTATCGTGTAGTTTCCTAGCAATGGTTGTTGTGACTCACCTGAAAAAAAACGGCAGTTAAACTACTAAAGTCAGTGTTTTAAACAGGTTTGAATGTTTATTCGATGACTGCTGGCACTGCAAATAAAAGCACCCATACAAGTTTCATCAAAATGTTCAAAAGGTTTTTCTGCTATGTCGAGGCAATGCAAACAACAATAGAAAACAAAAATGCAAGACAAATGGAAAAATACACTTGTTCCACTACCATGACACTGTAAAGCATTTAATCAATAATATTTAGAATGTGTAGGGGTTGTTTGCATGAACTGAATGTGGGGTTTAGTGCAAGGATGACAACAGAAAGGAGTTTAAGCCTCACGGTAATGTAAAATGCAGTCCAGTGTGGCATTCCGATATGGAAAAGTGGTTATTGAGGAAAAGTTGTATCTAGGTGTTCCTTCATCTGGAGAAAAGATTGTATTCACAAACATCTAGCACCAAATTCAGATTCAAACCATTTCACTCGCCATAACAAAATGTGACTTATTCTAGTAGTGAAAGTACAAAGGTAAAGCCATGTTAGAAATTTTTAGTGCAGCAAGACTGCAATTACAATTTGGATAGACGGTTACACTTGAGTAACACTGCTACAGTGTACAAATAAATGTCACTGCTCTATCACTCAGAAAAATAGTGCAACTATATTGTTCATACAAAGAGTACTACAATACCCTCACATAAATATTACTTCTATATAGTAAACATAAACAGAACCACAATTATCATGTACCAGCTGAGGTGCTTGTGTCCATTGCTCTATTTGTGGATTATTTGCCATATGACTCCTGCTCCTACCTCTTCTGTCTGCAGTTGTACTGCTGCCAGCATAGTGTAACCTGATGTACCAGAGAATACGTGCACTGGTCTTTAGTTATTCATGTGGACAGTACACACTGATAATTTCTTCTTCAAAGTCACCCTGCAGTCCCTGGTTTAGTTAAAGAGATTTTACCTACTTGCTGCCCCAGCAATAGATTCCTAATAGTATTCCAATGGCTTATCTACTCTGTGATTTCTTAGTTTTGACCTGGCTTTCTTTGTGACTATTCTTCTTGTCTATCACATGTCCTGATCATAGGCATAACTATTGCTATAGCAGCCATAGCATCGGCTTTGGGGCCCAGAGGTTGAAGGGACCAACTCAGGTATAATAACATTGTATCTTTTTCTAGGGAGCAAGTCGTTGGTGGCTTTCTGCTCTCCAGCACTACTATTTGGGTTCCCCCATATATGACAGTATAAATATATATATATTTATTTTATATATTTTAATATTATATATATATTTATATATATATTTATATATATATATTTTTTTATATATATTTATAATATATTTATATATAACTCACCGGCCACTTTATTAGGTACACCTGTCCAACTGCTCGTTAACACTTAATTTCTAATCACCCAAATCACATGGCGGCAACTCAGTGCATTTAGGCATGTAGACATGGTCAAGACAATCTCCTGCAGTTCAAACGAGCATCAGTATGGGAAGAAAGGTGATTTGAGTGCCTTTGAACGTGGAAAGGTTGTTGGTGCCAGAAGGGCTGGTCTGAGTTTTTTCAGAAACTGCTGACTCCGGGGATTTTCACGCACAACCATCTCTTAGGGTTTACAGAGAATGGTCCGAAAAAGAAAAAAACACCCCGTGAGGGGCAGTCCTGTGGGCGGAAATGCCTTGTTGATACCGAGGTCAAAGGAGAATGGGCAGACTGGTTCGAGCTGATAGAAAGGCAACATTTGACTCAAATAGCCACCCGTTACAACCAAGGTAGGCAGAAGAGCATCTCTGAACCCCAACAGTACGGCGAATTTTGAGGCAGATGGGCTACAGCAGCAGAAGACCACACCGGGTGCCACTCCTTTCAGCTAAGAACGGAAACTGAGGCTCCAATTTGCCCAAGCTCATCAAAATTGGACAGTAGAAGATTGGAAAAACGTTGCTGGTCTGATTGTCTCGATTTCTGCTGCGACATTCGGATGGTAGGGTCAGAATTTTGGGTGAACAACATGAAAACAGGGATCCATCCTGCCTTGTATCAACGGTTCAGGCTGGTGGTGGTGGTGTCAGGTGTGGGGAATATTTTCTTGGCACTCTTTTGGCCGCTTTGGGACCATGAGCATCGTTTTTCAAAAACCTTGTGGAATCTATGCCCGAAGAATTGAGGCAGTTCTGAAAGCAAAAGGGGGTCCAACCCGTTACCTAGCATGGTGTAACCTAAAAAGTGGCCGGTGAGTGTATATTTTATAATATTTATTATATATATATATATATATATTATATTTTAATATATTTTATAAAATATATTATATATATTATATATATATATTTTACCTTTAAGAATCGCTACTTATGCTGCTATTTTAGTTTAATATCTTTATATGATAGAGCTCTGTCTCAATTTGCTATAATGCCTTATGAATGGTAGTTCTACACCTTGCCCTGACCTTTGGCCTTAATCCTTGATGATCATGATGTGCCTGCCCTCCCTGAGCTCGGACTGTATAACGACTTACTCCTTCTGTCCTAATCCACTGTTTGTCTGACCCTGTTTATTGCATGGTATTTTTGGATTGTACTTCAGGCCATCAGCTGTTGATACTGTAGACTGTGCTGAAGATAGAGACTCCCATGCAGCAGACCAGATCTCTGTACTTAGGTTAAAGGAAACCTGTCAGGTGGTTTATGCTATCCTATCTAAAAGTAGGATGTTTTAGTGGAAGAGAAGCTGGGCTCTCTGACATATAAGCTTATATGATTTGGAGCAAGATTTCTGAGTAAAAAGCAGAAAATAAAACCAACCCATAAGTAAAACCACTGCTAATAACACCCTCATACACTGATTGACAGTGTACTGTGTACAAACACTGATACTGGGAAAGCTGTCAATCACTTTATGTGCGTGAGGTAAGTAGGTCTTAAAGGGGTTCTCCAGGACTTTCTTTTTATTTGTATTTGGGTTCAAAACCTTATTATTTGAACAAGGCACAGAGCCCTATCTTCCCCTTCCACCTATCCCCTGCAAACCATGTGTCACTTGATGTGCATCTCCTTCACTGAACGTTTCATCAGCTATCACATTCAGTTGGTGTGCTGTATAATAGAGCATAGGCAGGGCCAAGTTATGAAGCCAGGCTCATCTCTCACAACTCTGAAATACTCCCCTGTAGCTGGAGGGACCGGAGCTCAGAGAAGTCTGGCCGCATAGTAGTGACTACTGATTTACTCCTGTCAGAATCTAGAGGTGGCTTTAAAGTGCCTAGAAACTGACAGGAGTGGTCTCTGAAGAGGGGGAACAGAGGTGGACATAGACACACACAGAGTATATTCTATATTTCCTGCAATTATGCAGTCTTTCTGACTGCCTAAGTGCCAACAGGAGTGAAGGACTACAAACATCATCATCAGTAAAACTACACTACAGAACTGGGATTTCTTTAGATTCAATTGAACCTGGGCCCATTTTCTTAGATTCTATCTCCACCTCAAGGTTTTTAGAAATGGAAAAGAAGAAAGAACCAAAGCGAGCATGAAAACCAAAATTACAACAGAACAGCAAAATTTCAGTGTAAACATGGTGACAATTATTAATGGTGAATTCTGCTAGAGAAAGGTTAGCAATTTGATTAAAATGCTCTGTCTAACCATTTAGACTCAGAAGGGAACGCCAAGGAAAAGGACAACTGGATTCCGAGTTTGGTACAGAAGGCATTCAAGAATTTAGCCAAGAACTGTACACCCGTGTCAGAAACAATGTTCTCCGGAATCCCGTGAAGACGAACTACATGGTCAATAAACAGACATGGCAATATTTTAGGAGCAAATCCATAATAAAATCCATGGCCAAATGAGGCCAGTGCCTTTGGGGAATGGGCAAAGGACTAAGTTCCCCTATAGGTTGGGCACAAGGAATCTTTATCTAAGCACAAGTCTCGCAGACAGAAGTGCAGGCGGTAACATCAAGAATGCAAAACTTGATCCAGCAGTTCCAAATGATGCAGGTAAAATATCCTCTTTATTAAAGTTGCATAAAAAATTATGACAATAGTGGCATAAAAAGTTTTTGGCACTTAGCTGACGCGTTTCGGGGAAAATATAGTACTCCCCTTGCTCATGCTGAATCAAGTTTTGCATTTTGGATCTCCTCACCGTGACCGGGTGGATCCGTGCAGTCCTTTGGGAGTGGTGAGCTGGCTACTGTTTGTTTGGCAAGATCAAGAAGCATAGATGTCCACCAGTAGAAGCGAAAAATAAGTCTCTTGGTTCCCGCTATTCCTGAATGACCAAAAATAACAGAGTTGTGCAAGTCGTTACACAGCTGAAATCTAAAGTGTGGTGGTACAAATAACTTCAATGGGAGTAGAAGGTGGAGCTGAATGTTGAAACCGTCTAATGTCCCTGGCAAGGTGGAGAAACACAGCTGAGACTACATCACTTTTAGCTAGAAAGGGTTCAGATGGTAATTCAGAAGACTGAGTGGTGCAGAAGCTAGGGGACAATGTGTTTTTGGAGCTGAGTCTGTAATTAACAAGCAAGTCAAACCTGGTAAGGTCCACCTAGCTTGTCTCCTGGCAGATTCAAGATAAATGAGGTTCTTATGGTCAGTTAATTAAGCAATCTGATGTCTCGCCCCCTCCAAAAAATTAGACAAATCCTCAAATGTCCACTTGATGGCGAGAAGTTCTTGATTCCCAAAGTCATAATTTTTGTCCTTAGGGGAGAATTTACGTAAGAAAGATACACAGAGGTGTAGGTTAGTCAAACAGGGAGGCTCTTGTGAAAGAACTGCACCCACTCCTAGCTCAGAAGCATAAACTTCCACAATAAATGGGCATGAGGGATCAGGTTAAAGCAGAACAAGGGCCTCAAAGGCGCTAGTGGCTTCAGATTTTCAATTACTAAGATTCGTCCCCTTTTTAGTGAGGTCTGTCAAAGGTTTGGCAAATAAAGAAAAGTTAAAGAGTTACAAGTTTTCTGTCAAACCCCAAGAATCCCTGAAGAGTTTTCAGGGAGTCCAGCTAAACCCAATTCAAAATAGCCTGAACCGTTATGGGATGCATATGGAAGGCATGGGGCATGAGAATATAACCAAGAATATGTAACTCTTGGACCCCAAAGAAACATTTTCCCAGTTTCACATATAAATAGTTCTCCCTGAGAATCTGCAGAACAGTTTGCACATGTTATACATAACTAGACCAGTAAGGGGAAACCCAAAAAATCATCCAGATAAACAATAACAAACCCCCAATGAGATTTCGAAGGATGTCTTTAACAAAACGTGGGAAAACAGCTGGTGCATTGCTTAAGCAGGAGGGCATGACCAAATACTCATAATGTCCATTGGAGGTATTTAAGGCAGTCTTCCACTGCTAATTAAGTTATATGCACATCACAAATCTTATTTAGAGAATCAGGTAGCCCCCAAAATCTGATTGAAGAGATCTGAGATGAGAGGAAGAGGGTACTGATTTTTAATGGTTATCTTATTCAACTCTCGGTAGTCGATGCAAGGCCTCAGACCAACATCCTTCTTTTTGACAATGAAGAATCCAGCCCCCACAGGGAAGGTAGAGGGTTGAATATTTCCCCTGCAAAGACTATCCTGGATATAATCCTTCATAGCCTCTCTCTTTTGCGCAGAAATATTATATTCCCGGCCCTTAGGAAATTTGACAGTCAAAAGCAAAATCATAGGGCTTATGTGGTGGGAATAATTTGCAGCTTTTCTCAGAAAACACATCAGAAAACTCTCAAATAAACTCAGGTAAGGACAAGTAACTGGGGGAAAGAGTGGAAAATTAAAGTGTTAGACAATGCCTATAACACCTAGGACATCATTGAACCATGTCAGCTTTCTCCCAGTCTATTGTTGGGTTATAAGCTTGTAACCATGATAACCCCAGAACTACATCTGCCAGATAGTTATCAATTAGCAATCAGGTTAACTGGTGTCACAGGAGGCAATAATGGGATGCCCAGTGTTCAAGCAACTCATGAAATTTGCTGCAGAACCGCAGTCGAGAAACAAAAATTGCCAGAACAACCATGTTATAACCATGTTATATGCAATACAAATAGGTAAAATAACTTTTTGTGATAGAGTGTGAAATACCTGACCTTACTTTCCCAAAAGTCACCTAGGCACTGTAGTTTTTCTGGAATCGGATGCTTGGGGCACTTCTGGATAAGGTGACCAGCTGCTCTGCAGCAGAAATAAAGTCTCTTTCACTTTTAGAGGATTTTCTGGCCTCTAGGAGACATGGTTGATCCCAGCTGCATAGCTTCTTTATCAGGTTTCAACACTTTGGTGTGGAGGCAGGGATAGTCATCTCTGGATGTTCTTTTTGGCACACCTGCAACTGACAGTTGAGTTGTATGGCAAGGGTCATTGACTCTTCCAGGTTTTTGGGTTGTGGGTAACTGATCAATAGATCCTTTAATGTTTCAGACAGAACCTGCCAAAAAAAGCACCAGAGCACTGGATCATTTCACTGTGAGGGCAACAACCATCACCTGAGCTCAGTGCAGTTGTTTTCTACTGGTCACTGTCCCTGACGGAGAGACAAAAGGTTGGTTTTGGATTCTGGCCTAATGTCTGGTTCATCTTACAGAAGTCATAAGGCCTGAAAAAATGAGTTTGTGTACAATAGTTCAGGGGAGCAAGGTTCCCAGGAGAAGTCCCAAGCTTGAGCAGTCCCCTGTAGCAAGGAGATGTTGGAACTCACTAATTGCACCTCAGTTTCTCATGAGTGGGGCTTAAGCCAAAAATATAGTTTGCAGCTTTCTTGGGATGTAAGAAAGGCACAGCAGTCACCAGAAAAACAGGATGAGCTTAGCTTCCACAGGTGGGTACATAGAAACCGCATTCTGGGAGGACATAGTCTCCTGCAGCTGAACCCTCTTGCACTAACTACGTCAAATTATGCATCTGGTCCACCAGTGCCTTAATTAGTTTCATAGTCAGGAGGGCGCTGGGGTCCAGAAAAAATAAATCTCTGAATCTGTCAGGGATGCCCTAATCTTTCCCTGGCTAACTCTGCCTAAGCAGAGCAATCACCACAAAAAGGGGCACAAAAGCCTTTTCCTAGCCAAACCCTGGCCAAAGCAGGGAGTAGACAAATGGATGGCAAATAAAGCACAGGCACAAGAGAAAACAAATAGAAGAGAGAGTACTGATTCAGAAGACAGGAAGATAACCAAGACACAAGCTAAATTTCAGAGCCAGAGAAATCCAAACTGAAATTCAAACGAACAATAGCAAGGTTACTAGATTAATCACAGGCATAGACTGAGGAAATAGGGAGGTTTAAATATCCTTCCACAGCCAGGCATTGGCCGAGGTAATTAACCAACAAGGTTCTGTACAGAACCCTGACTGAGGCTGGAAAGAGACTAGAACCTCTTAGAGGGGCATGCACACATTGCTAACACTTGTACTAAATACTTCCTGTGATTCTTCTGTGATGCAGAGTGCTGCATCATGAACAAATTTCCTACGTCCTGTAGAAATCTATTTGCCTATTATCCATACTTTCTACTGATTCTATATACTGTATATTTAATCAGACATCTTAGTAAAGGCCAGTTAGTTACAATTAAGTTATTTCCTGTTTGTCAGCAAGAAAGAGCTCATCCTAGACACAAGCTGGCTGTGGACAAGAAGCAGACTGTCCCTCTACACTGGGTCAAAGACACTTACTGAAACTCCCAGATCCAAGAGGGAACAACAGCAAAATCAGAAACTGCCTTAGCCAGAGAAAGAAGGAAATAGAGAGACGAAGTGCTACATGTTGATGAGGTACCCTGTTTCCCCTGTGAGGGTAATATTTATAGTTTTATATTTATATGATTTTGTATATACTCTTCGTGTGCTTTTCATCAAAGTTTGAAACACTTATGTATTTAGAATGTCAATAGACATGCCCCCCCCCCACCGCCCACAGGTGGAAACACATTTCCGGGAGGTATAGACATTTAAAGGAATAAAGTTTCTTTGTTTAAGGAGGTGGCTCCATATGGAAATGAACTTTAAACCAGCGTATAAGAGACTAGCTATGTTTAAATTAATTGGCTGAATGTATTCTTGCAGAAGAAGAGGGGGGGGGGGGGGTTAAAACCAGTAGTAGGATGGGCAAACATTCTTTAGGATATGCAATTATGATGTTATATATGCTGTGTGTCTCACAATGCTTGCATTGAATAAACCTGGATATTTTAAACTTCAACTGATTTTTATTTTGAAAACCTGATCAACATCTAAAAAACTTTATTAAGCTACGACAAAATGGCGCTTTCCACCGTGGGGCAGACAACAGATTTGGTCATCAGGACAACCAAAGGGGATGATCAATACTTGAAAAGTAGAATAAGCAGCTGCACATCAAATCAAAAAGGTAAGCAAATATATTTTATATCTGCTTACTAGTGTTGAGCGATTACGTTGGCCATCGACATCGGTCGATGGTCGATAGTCGACCATCATCGACAAGATATTCGATGGTCGATGATAGATTATGATCGATGACCATTAAAGTCTATGGGAGAGCAACAACACCTCCATTCTTACACCCAAACAGGGCTGGAGAAGCTGGAAGTAACATCCACAACAGTCAAATGGATATGTGCTACATCTTAGGCAACACACTTAGGTTATAAAAGCCACAGGAAAAAAATCACAGACCATTCACTATCCCTGTCTTGTACCACAGCATGACCCTTAAACCTGCATGACCCCCAGATTTAAAAAGTGCCGGAAAAAGGAGTCTTTCAAACACCATTTTAGTTTCACTGGACATAGACTATCCCTGTCCTGGGCCACAGCATGAGCCCCAAACCTGCATGACCCCAGATTAAAAAAGTGCCCGAAAAAGGAGTCTTTCAACCACCATTTTAGTTTCAGTGGACATTGACTATACCTGTCCTGGGCCACAGCATGAGCCCAAAACCTGCATGACCCCAGATTAAAAAAATCCCGAAAAATGAGTCTTTCAACCACCATTTTAGTTTCACGGGACATTGACGAGACCTGTCCTGGGCCACAGCATGAGCCCCAAACCTGCATGACCCCAGATTACAAAGTGCCGGAAAAAGGAGTCTTTCAACCACCATTTTAGTTTCACTGGACATTGACTATACCTGTCCTGGGCCACAGCATGAGCCCCAAACCTGCATGACCCCAGATTAAAAAATGCCGGAAAAAGGAGTCTTTCAACCACCATTTTAGTTTCACTGGACATTGACTATACCTGTCCTGGGCCACAGCATGAGCCCCAAACCTGCATGACCCCAGATTAAAAAGTGCCGGAAAAAGGAGTCTTTCAACCACCATTTTAGTTTCACTGGACATATACTATACCTGTCCTGGGCCACAGCATGAGCCCCAAACCTGCATGAGTCTGACCCCCCAAATTAAAAAGTGCCGGGAAAAGGAGTCTTTGAACCACCATTTTAGTTTCACTGGACATATACTATACCTGTCCTGGGCCACAGCATGAGCCCCAAACCTGCATGACCCCAGATTAAAAAGTTGCGGGAAAAGGAGTCTTTGAACCACCATTTTAGTTTCACTGGACATTGACTATACCTGTCCTGAGCCACAGCATGAGCCCCAAACCTGCATGACCCCAGATTAAAAAGTGCCGGAAAAAGGAGTCTTTCAACCACCATTTTAGTTTCACTGGACATTGACTATACCTGTCCTGGGCCACAGCATGAGCCCCAAACCTGCATGACCCCACATTTAAAAAGTGCCAGAAAAAGGAGTCTTTCAACCACCATTTTAGTTTCACTGGACATATACTGTCCCTGTCCTGGGTAGCGCTTGCCCCTCCGTATGAGTGCGGACCAATTGAGCTTCACTTGGAAATACTGGTGGTTAACGCTCCTGTTCCACCCAGGTGCCCTTTTTCTTGGCAGTCTTTTTCTCATTTTACTCAACGTGCTGGAGGAAATTGTCTCTGTACGTTGTTCTCTGTCCGTGCTCCATACTCCATGTCCTCTGAATAACCTACATCTGGTCAAGTTTTCCTGTACCTCCCTTGTACAATTCAGAGGAATTTTTTTACCAGCTATTTTGTACATGTAAGTTTTTTAGTAGTTTAATTCTAGAAAACACATTTTTAAAATAGGATGGAATCCCACCATGTCTTTGTTTCTCTTTTTTAATTGTATTAAATGGGTTGTCTCAATACTGGGATTGATAGCTATGCTAAAGATCTTACAAAAACATGTCATTTTGCAATATGTGTCCATTAACAGTGTCCTACCTATTCCTGCTTCTGACAGCACCATCACCCTTGAGCCAATCTTGACAATTGTGAAGAACAAATGTCTGTTAGAAACAATATTTTTTTTATAATAGGAACTTTAGTATAGCTGCATGTCACAGCAAAATGCCCCCAAAAAATTAAAACATGACCCATGAGCTAATTTTTACAATTGTGAAGAACAAATGTCTGTTAGAATCAACATTTTTTTTATAATAGGACCTGTAGTATAGCTGCATGTCACAGCAAAATGCCCCCCAAAATTCAAAGCATGACCCTTGAGCCACTTTGTACAATTGTGAAGAACAAATGTCTGTTAGAAACAACATTTTTTTTATAATAGGACCTGTAGTATTGCTGCATTTCAAAGCAGCATGACCCAAACAATTATAAAAATGACTTCTCAGCCACTGTTAAAAATTGTGAGGGAGAAATGCCACTTAGAAGCCACATTTCTGTTCCAAAGGACCATGATTATTGCTGTATCTCACAGCAACATGACCCCAAAAAATTATAAATATGACTTCTCAGCCACTATTAAAAATTGTGAGGGAGAAATGCCACTTAATAGCCACATTTCTGTTCCAAAGGACCATAATTATAGCTGTATCTCACAGCAACATGACCTCAAAACCATTGACAATGCGAAAACTTCTAAAGATAAAGTGAGTAAATGGAATACGTTGTTGTCATGAAACCTTGCTGTCTTTTACAGTCTCCTCACAGCAAAACCAGCAAAATGAACTGTTGGGAAAAGAGAATAAAAATTGCAGTAAGAAATGATCATTTAAAAAAAAAGTTTTCAAGAGGACCATTTCTGTTTAAAGATGAATGTGAAGTCGACCGGCAACTAATCGGTGACCTCGGCAATTGGGGCCACAACATCATCAGAGATCCATGCCTGATTCATCTTGATGAAAGTCAAACGATCCACATTATCTGTGGAAAGCCGGATGCGTTTGTCTGTAATGACTCCTCCAGCTGTGCTGAAGGTCCGCTCAGATATGACGCTGGCTGCTGGGCAGGACAACACCTCTATGGCGTGGCGAGCGAGCTCGGCCATTCGTCCATTTTGGATACCCAGAAGTCTATTGGGTCCGGAACACATCCAAAAACATCGGTGTTGAGACGCAGATAGTCGTGCACCATGATCTTAAGCTGGTCTCTGTGTGTTGGATGTGTGCCCTGCATTGCATGCGTTGGTGAGGTGGTAAATAAAGATTGCCAGAGGTCACCCATTAGGCTTCTGCCACCTTGCCTGCTGCTGCCGCTACGGCTACTTGGCACTCTACTGCTGTCACGTCGCTGATGTTGTTCAACCGTGACATTTGGGGAACGTGAAGCAGACGCAACAGATGTCTCCAGTTGATCAATCAGCAAGGTCTCCATTTCCTGCATTTTACTCTCTATTTGGGTGGGTGGAAGGAAAGTGCTGAGTTTTGTTTTGTACCAGGGATCCAGGAGGGTGGCCACCCAATAACTGTTGTTCATTTTGATGGCCTTAATGCGAGGATCATGTTGGAGGAAATGGAGCATCCAAGCACTCATGTGAGAGATGGAGCCTTGATTTCCCAAGCCTCTGGGTCGAGGGGCACTAGCAAACTGATCTTCCTCATCTTCCTCCTCCGCCTCAAATTCGCGCCAACCTCTTTCCAAGGCAGGGACGTCGGTGTCTAGGAATACCTCCTCCTCCTCCGCTTCCTCCGGCACAGCTTCAACACAGCCCTGACTTGCCTGAGATGATGCACCCTGAGAGCTGATGCGCCACCTTGCACTAGCCCTGGACCCCGAACCACTGCCTAATGAAGACCGATGAAATTGTGAAACTGTCTCGGGCCTTGTGGATTTGACGGAGAGAAAGTCCACATCTGTGTCCGTCTCCTCCTCCATCGCTGGTGGGACCTGTTGTTTCAGCATGTCCAACGATCGTTCCAGAACTAAGATCACCACAATGCTCATGCTGACAAGGGCATTGTCCGCACTGACCATTTTGGTGGCTTCTTCAAAACTGGCAAGGATGGTGCGGCCAGCAGATTTCGCCCGTTATCGCACACCACCTTGCCTGGCACAAGGTTCTTGTCACCCAGCCAGCGCTCGGTCTCGTTGCGGAGAGCCGTCCACAGCTCCTGACCTGTTTGTGGACGGTCTCCAAGACAGATTAATTTCAACACGGCCTGGTTTCTATGGGCATGGTGATGCCACCAGAGGACCTTGGGGGAAAGAACCCTGCACCATCCCTGCGGTTTTGAAGAGCGTGCGCCGAGCCTGAGAGCCACCGTCACCACCAGAGACATCCACCCAGCTCACCCAGTGAGCTGTCACAGAGATATAGCGGCCTTGGCCCTGCTTACTAGTCCATGTGTCGGTGGTCAGATGGACTTTTCCGGCCACAGATGCAGACAACGCGCTTGAAATTTTAGATGACACGTGGCTGGCCAGGGCAGGGACGGCTTTTCTGGCAAAGAAATGCCTGCTCGGCATCTGGTATTGGGGCAGGCAAGGGCCATGAAGTGGCGGAACCCATCTGTGTCCACCAGACGGAAAGGCAACATTTCCAAGGCCAAAAGCCTGGCAATGCCGACATTCAGGCTTTTGGCTTTGGGATGGTTTGGGTTAAAGTGTTTCTTCTGCTCCCAAACCTGGAAGACAGAAGGCTGGCTGCTAGACTGGCCACTGTGCGGCGTGCAGGTCATCAAACTCGCGGAAGGAGAAGGGGTAGGATGGGTCTCTGGTGGTGCTGGTGGTACTCGGGCGACGGTGGAGGCTGAAGCGGAGGCTGATCCCTGATCATGACTCTGAGAGACATGGGCAGTATTTTTTGGCACCTATCAATTCACCTGTGGCGACTACAAAATTGCTGTATTCAAATTTAACTGCAAAGTAGATCTATCAACAAAGCTGGCCTGCGCCAAAGTGAAAAAACACGTATCTGAAATGTATTCGGATAATACAAGGTATTTTTGGCACCTATCAACCTGTGCTGACTACAAAATTGCTGGATTCTAATTTAACTGCAAGGTGGATATATCAACAAAGGTGGAATGGGCAAGATTGAAAATGAACACCTATCTGATATGTATACTGATAATTAAGTGGAGTTTTGCACCTAACAAAGAGACCTGCAGTTACTAGAAAAGATGTGTATCCTAATATAAGTTCAGGCTGCCCAATATCCAGGAAATATTTCAATAGAAAACTGTTAATAATAAAGCTATTACAGTGCAATGTCTACACTAAGTCTTGGTGAACTTTATCCAGTATTCTTTATAGAGCTTGTCTGTGTTTGCCCGCGGGCCCCCCCCCACCTCCGCTCCTCCCCGTGACATTACAGCGGTAGGTGCTCCTTTAAAATTCTCTACCTAACTACATAAAATCTTCCAATCTCTAATCTAACTAAGTTGTAAGGATCACAGCTAACAGTAGAGCTTTCTCTGTGAAGAAATAGAATAATTTTGCAGAGCTGGTTGGACACAGGCAGAGCGCACGTCCTATTGCTATGAGACGCTGAGAGACACTGAGGCTGAACAGGAAGGGCTGTTCTGTGTAAAACGAGGTCATGTGATTTTTCCAGCCAATCGCAGCCATACACATCCCAGTCATGACGTCGCACACACATCTCACCCTGCTCTATTCTGTAAGCTGATTTGCTGGCCGCCAAAATGACAGGAAGCGCCGAAAATGGCGCGATCTTAATAGATGATGCACAGATTTTAACCTAAATTATCGCATGATCTAAAAATTTCGATCAACATAAAAACTGTGCCGATTTCAACTTTGTCGATAATAATCGCTCAACACTAATTATCAGTATACATTTCAGATAGGTGTTCTTTTTCAATTTTGCCCATTCCAGCTTTGTTGATATAGCCACCTTGCAGTTAAATTAGAATCCAGCAATTTTGTAGTCAGCACAGGTTGATAGGTGCCAATAATACCTTTTATTATCCGAATATGTTACAGATACGTGTTTTTTTCACTTTTGCGCACTACAGCTTTGTTCATTGAGGCACCTTGCACTTAAATGTGAATACAGCAATTTTGTAGTCACCACAGGTGAATTGAAAGGTGCCAAAAAATAACTTTTATTATCCGAATACATTACAGATACGTGTTTTTTTCACTTTGGCGCACTACAGCTTTTTCATTGAGGCACCTTGCACTTAAAATGTGAATCCAGCAATTTTGTAGCACCACAAGTGAATTGAAAAAGGTCCCAAAAAATCCCTTTTATTTCAGAATCATAAAATATTTTTTTTTGTTTTTTTTTTTTTTCCTTTTTTGCGCACAAAAAGCTTTGTTCTTGAGCCCCTTGCACTTAATATGAATACCAATTTTTAGTCAACGGGTGAATTGATATTCCCAAAAAAAATTCCTTTTTTTACCCGAAACATTACAGATCGTTTTTTTCTCCCTTTTTTTCCCCAGTCCGTTTGGGTTGATAGAGCCCCCTTGCATTTTAAATTTGAATCCGCAATTGTGTTTTACCACAGGTGAATTGATGGGTCCAAAAAAATACTTTTATTTCCCGAATATTTTACAGATACGTGTTTTTTGTTTTGGCCCACTACAGCTTTTTTTCATTGGGGCCCCTTTGCACTTCAATGTGAATACAGCAATTTTGTAGTCACCCGGGTGAATTGAAAGGTGTCAAAAATACCTTTAATTATCCGAATAGCATTTCAGATTACGTGGTTTTTCGACTTGGCGCAGTGCCACTTTGTTGATAGATCTAACTTTGCAGTTAATTTGAATGACAGCAAATTTTGTAGACATCCACAGTAATTGATAGGTGTGCAAAAATCACTTTTATTATCCGAATACTATTAACGAGTACATGATTCTTTTGCACTTTGCCCATTCCAATTTTTTGATGAAGCCACCTTGCAGTTAAATAATTTGAATCCAGCAATGTGTACTTACCACAGGTGAGTTGATAGTGCTAAAAAATAACTTTTATTATCCGAATACATTACAGATATGTGTTTTTTCACTTTGGCGCACCACAGCTTTATTCATTGAGGTACCTTGCACTTAAATGTGAATATAGCTAGAGATGGGCGAATCGATTCTAACGAAGTGGAATTCGTTTAGAATTTCAGGAAAACTTCGGTTCGGGAACCGAAGTCTAACTTTGGGTACTTCGGGTGAACGAAGTGGTGCTTTTGATGATATAATGTCTGCCTACACATGGCCGCTACATGGGGCAAAGCACTCTGGGAGGAAGAAGGGCATAGCCTGCATGACAATTGCAGAGTGAATGAAGCCAATCATAGACCGGCGCCGGGATTCTGTGACGTCACCCCGCACTTATATAAGACCGCGCGCGGCCGCTGTGGTAGTGCTCACACCTCCTCCTCACTGTACTGACAGGGAAGGTGCTGCTCTGCTGGTGAAGCGCTTTCTGAAAGAACTGATTTTTACACGGAGCGATTTTTGTGGGGTGTCTCACTTGTCTCAGAACAGTTCTCTGAATGTTCTATTTCCTATTTTTTTGGGGTATTGGATTCTGAAATCCAGTGTGCGCCACTGCATGCATAGAAACATACAATACTCCAAGTGGATCTAGCAGATTCCTGTTGTATTCATTAAAGAAACAGCGTTTTTACAATACAATCTACCACTTATTTTTGCTGCTCATTCTATTGCGCAATTTACATCCAGGACGTATAATTAAGCGTTGTTTTGTGCTGGTGTGCTGACAAAAATAAACCTGTCTTTTTTCAACGCCAATATATATATTTTTTTTGGTACCTAATTCAAAAGCAAAGTCGGTAATTACAATTTTTATCTCTTGTTGTGTGGCTTAGAAAATACAACCATAGTAACACGCTACAAAGCTACTAGTTTGTGTGGCTTGACAATTCCTATTGCGCAAATTTTACATCCATGGTTAATTAAGCTTTGTTTGCTTGCTGTGCTGACAAAAATAAACCGTCTTTTCTACGCCACATATATATTTTTTTTTTTTGTAGCCTAATTCACAACGCAACTCAGGTTAATTACAATTTTATCCACTTGTTGTGTGGCGTAGAAAATACCCATTGTAACACGCTAGACCAAGCTACTAGTTTGTGTTGGCTCAATTCTAGTTGCGCATTTACATCCAGGGGTTAATAAGCCGATGTTTTTTGCTGGTGTGCTGACAAAAATAAACCGTCTTTTTCCAACGCCAAAATATATATTTGTTTGTTTTTGGTAGCCTAGATTCGACAAGCAAATGTTTTTAAATTTTTCTCTTTGTTGTGTGGCCTAGAAAATACGCCATTTGTAACACGCTACAAAAGCTACTAGTGTTGTGGTGGCATCAATCTAGACTTGCGTCATTACAATCCAGGGGTTAATTTAAGCGTTGTTTTGCTGGTGTGCAGACACAAATAAAACCGTCCTTATTTCAACGCAAATATAATATATTTTTCTTTGGTAGCCTAAGTCACAAGCAAAGGTTAATTACAATTTTATAATCTCTTGTTGTGTGCGTAGAAAATACGCCATTGTAACACGCATACAAAGCTACTATTTTGTGTGGCCTTCAATTCCTATGCGCAATTTAACATCCAGGGTTAATTAAAGGCGTTGTTTTGCTGGTTGCAGACAAAAATAATAAACCGTCTTTTTTTTTCAACGCCAAATATATATATTTTTTTTGGTACCTAATTCACAAGCAAAGGTTAATTAAATTTTATTCTCATGTTGGTGATGCGTAGAAAATAAACGCCATTGTAACCACGCATACAAAGCTACTAAGTTTGTGGTGGCCTACAATTCTATTGTCGCAATTTTACATCCCAGGGTTAATTAAGCTTTGTTTTTGCTGTGTGCTGGACAAAAATATACCGCTTTTTCAACGGCCAATATCAATATTTTTTTTTGGTAGGCCTAATTCCCACACGCAAAGGTTAATTACAATTTTATCTCTTGTTGTGTGCGTAGAAAATACTCCATTGTAACAAAGACGCTACAAAGCGTACTAGATTGTGAGGCTCAATTCTATTGCGCAATTAACATCCAGGTTAATAGCGTTGTTTTTGCTGGTGTGCCTGACAAAAATAACCGTCTTTTCTATCAACGGGCAAATACTATATATTTTTTTGGTAGCCTAAGTCACAAGCAAAGGTTAATTAACAATTTTATCTCTTGTTGTGTGGCGTAGAAAATACGCCATTGTAATACCTACAAAGCTACTAGTTTGTGGTGGCTCAATTCTATTGCGCAATTTACATCCAGGGGTTAATTAAGCGTTGTTTTGCTGCTGTGCTGACAAAAATAAACCGTCTTTTTCAACGCCAAATATATATATATTTTTTTGGTAGCCTAATTCACAAGCAAAGGTTAATTACAATTTAATATATTGTTGTGTGGCGTAGAAAATACACCATTTAAACACGAAACAAACATACTATTTTGTGGTGGCACAATTCTATTGCGCATTTTACATCCAGGGGTTAATTAAGCGTTGTTTTGCTGCTGTGCTGACAAAAATAAACCGTCATTTACAACACCGAAATATAAACATATTACATGTATCATAAAACACAAGCGAAGGTAAATAAAGCCAGTTTTAGCTTTTACATTTAGTAAAACACACAGTCAATGTAAACGACAAAAACAAGTAAATTTTTCCTGGCCATTGTGGAGCGCAATTTATATCCAAGGGTTACCCAAGCTTGTTACTGGGTTCATTTGGAGTCAAAAACAGGGTGTATATTTATCATATACAGATAGCTTCATCAAACAGTGTCTGTACATTTTAGAACAAACAGTATGTCAGACAGAGAGGTGGCAGGCTCTGCAACTGCGAGTGGCAGTGGCACAAACATTTCTGAAACGGCCCAGGTCGCAGCACAGCAAGGGACGTCGCAGCAGGGGTCACTCTGTGAGGCCACAACTGCCGCTGTCATCTAGCGGCCGTGTGTTGTTCAGCAACCCAAGGGTTCTTGATTGGTTGACTAGGTCATCCTCTTCCTCCCAGATGACATCTGACAACCCCAGCCAAGAGTCGGTGGGAACCTCAGACACAACACTTAGTTGGCATGGCCCGGGAGCGGGTCAGCGGCCCTCACCTTCCTCAGCCCGCCTCTGTCCCATCCAGTTCCCTCAGCCAGGATCTACTATGTGGTCTGGGCTCAGCGCCACAATAAAGCTAGGATCAACAATTAGAGGTGGCCAGTCAGCAGAAACGTGGAAGCGAAGAAATGGGGCCAATAATCCCCAGCTTCTTGCAGTAGGCGGCAAAGTATAGATGTGGAGAGTGGGATGGGAGGTCATTTGTGAGAGGTCAGCCTCGGCTTACCAAGACCGGTTATGAGGACAGTAGTGACGATGAAACACAAATAGAAGATATGTAGCCGACCGCACTTGGGAGCAGAGTGAAGCAAGGGCTTCATCATCGTCAGGAGAAGAGGGCGTCAGCTTGCGCGTCAGGCAGCGGCGCAGCCAGCAAGTGGGTTTGTGGCCGTGAGTCAGCAGGGTAGCAGCAGTGTGAGGTCGGGAGCCAAGCGGCCACGGGGTAGAAAAACCCGCTTCGCAGGTCCAAGACAGTAGCGGCACAGGGTCTCAGCGAGGCAGCGGCGGCAGTAGTCCCTCAGTGCGAGCGTTGGCGGGAAAATCAGCTACTCGCGGTGTGGCAGTTCTTTGCTAAGACACCGGAGGAGCCGAATATGGGTATAGTAGAATCTGTGGGCAGAAAGTGAAGCGTGGCCAGGGAGCTAACGTTGGCACAACGGCCCCTGCGTCAACACATGCATCGTCACCATCCGGTGGCCTGTGAGAAACTTGCTTCAGATGTGGTGGTCCATCCTGCCGCCAGCAGCGCAAGCAGCGCCAGAGGCACGCATGCCATTTCAGCCAGTCAAGCTCCACCACCTCTGCCGAAGGCAGCTGTTTCACTTTTGACATCCTCTCCCGGTCCAGATGCTCCTGCTCCTCCCTACTCATGGCGCCAGCAGTCGTTCAGATAGGCGATTGTAAAGAGACAACATAATGTCGTCCAACCATCCACTAGGTGCAGCAGCTGACCGTGCTCCTGTCCAAGTTGTTGGGTACGCAGTTCCCCCCTTTCTCAAATGTGGACTCTGCACCATTCCAAGAGAACTAATGGCTTGTGCCGAGCCGAGATGGAGAAGTTCCAAGCCGTAATTTTCTCTTTTCCAAAAGGCAGTAACCATCACTTCATAAATATTAAACAAAAAGTGGGTCGTCCTTGAGCTTAATCGGTTTGGTTCCCAAGTGCACGGCAGCGCGACGTCTGGAGCTGTAACTACGGTCGGGCCAGTACATGTCCTTTACGGCCCACTGGGTGAATGTGCTTCCTGCCCAGCAAAAAAAACACCAACAACTTGGACAGAGACGCCGCTTATCCTCTCACTTGTCAAACTGCTGCACCAGCGCCAATGTCCCGCGCCTCCCTCTCCTCCACCACACCACATCTCAGCCTCCACAAGTTACAGCTCCATCATACCACATGTGTAGGGCCACAGCGGTGTCACGCAGTTCTACACCTAGCTTGCCTCTGCGAACTAAAGATCACACAGGGAGGAAACTGCTCCGCGCATGCAGCAAGAAATCGATGGTGGCTTCTCCGCGCCAACTGCAAATCGGACCATGGTGACGGACAATTGGAGGAACAGGTGTCCGCGCTGCACCGAGGAGGGATGTCCCATCGCTCCATGCTGGCGCACGAGTTCTATCTGGTTGTAAAAAGGTTCCAGAAGTCTTTCCACCGATCTCAGAACTTCTGAAAATGGCCAGAAACTGTGCTTGAACTTATCCATTCGTACAAAGCCAGGAACACCCTCCTCGAGTTGCAGCGGCAGAACGCCTCACCCAACACGCTCTGATATGCGATGTTCCACCGCTGAAAATTCCATCCTGCATCATGTTGGAACCGACTGTATGAAACAGAGAAAGGCCATTAACGATTTTTTGATGATCCAGGCAGACAGACTACTCCCCTGTGTAACTTTAGAAGTCAGCCCAAGTGGCAGCTCAATCGTGACACCTGCCGTTTGTTGAGCATTCGAGGAGGCCACGTTATTTGTCATTCAGCCAGGACTACGGGAAATAACGTCATTCCACTGCATCATGTCCTGGAAACAGATGCTGAAAATCTGTCTTGGGCAGGGGACTGGAGATGATTGGCGGAACACATCTCGTGGCCACATGAGTCCCGGTGGGGACTGAAATTGAGGAGGAGGAGGAGTGAGGACATTGAGCAGAAGCATAGTCTGGTGAAATGAGTGGATTTACTACCCAGGTACAAGAGAGGAGGATCAGGAGCAGCTGGAGGAGGTTGGATGGAGATGAGGAAGACGAGGCTATTGACTCACAAGCACCGTGGCAGTATACATAGGATATGGAGGCAGGGAGCCCCTCGAGATCACTTGTGCAGAATTTCCAGCAGCAATGCTTATTTGCCTGGCCTGAGTGACAGCCAATAGTCACATCCGCAGAGGGATGACTTCTGCTCTCCACCCTATTGGACCCTCGCTACGGGTCCAAAATGGAAGCCTTTTTCCCAGCTATTGAGAGGGAAGACAACTCAAATACAATAGAGGAAATCCTCCGTAATCAGTTGACGCTGCCATATGTGCGGCATCGACCCTCCTCGACAGTCTGACCGGGGGGTTCTCAGCGCTCACGGTACTACTCCGTGGCTGCAGGGGAAGGAGGGGGGGTAGGAGCATACCAGCTCTCATCAGCAGTAACCTAAGACTGGAGTCACTAATGAGGCACTACTTCACCCGCCTAGTGAGGATGGCAGTCACCAGCCCCCCCCCCCCCCCCACCCCACACCCCCTACCCCCCCCCCCAGCCCCCCCCCCCCCCGCAGCAGCAGCAGCAGGACAAGGAGCATTCCCAGAACCAACAGGTTGTGGCCAACATGGACAGCAACTCTGCCACCCCAGATAGAAGATCCTCTGGACTATCTGGGCAGCCAAACTGATTGTGGCCGCAACTTGCCCGAGTTTACAGTGGAGAAGCTGTCCTGCCCGGCCAGTATGTGGGCATCAGAGCGGGTTTCAGTGCGGCGGGGGCCATCGATAACACCCCAAGGAGAACCCGGCTTGTCCACGGATATTTTGAACCTACTGACTTGTCAAGATGAATCAGTGCGTGGATCGGCAGATTTCCCACACACCAATGCCTTAGGCGTCAGTCTGGGTTCAAACTACCTGCCTCAGCACTATTCAGATGCCGCCACCCCCTGATGCCACACATCTGCTGATAGTTTTACTCCATCTGCCTACCACTGTCTTTACCAGGGACGGTATAGCCACCCACCTCAACATCTCTGTCATTGTGCCACTCTATGTGCTCATTCTGCAGCTGCTGTTTGCTGTTGGCGTGACATCCACACTGTGTCATGTGCCCTCTGCGGCCTGGTACAGTTTGCCACCTCCATAATGTCATTGTTCACTCTCAGATACCTCATGCTGTTGCTCCTGTCATCACCTCCACTCTCTGTCATTGTGCCACTGCCTGACCTCATGCTGCTGCCGCCGTGACCTCCGCTCTCAGTCATTGTGCCACTCTCTGACCTCATGCTGCTGCTGTGACTCCTGTCGTGCCCTCCACACTGTGTCATTGTGCCACTGTCTGACCTCATGCTGCTGCCGTGGCTGCTGCCGTGCCCCCACAAATCTGTGGCCCTATCTCCGTTATGCCACCTCCAGAATGTCATGTCATTGTGCCACTGTCTGACCTCATGCTGCTGATGTTGCTGCTGCCCCTCCTCCACACTGTGGTCATTGTTCCACTGTCTGACCTTATGCTGCTGCTGTTGCTCCTGCCGTGCCTCCACACTGTGTCATTGTACCACTTCCTTTGGCCTACACCTTTTTTGCCAGCTCCAGAATTTGTCATTGTGCCATTTTTGTCTGCCCTGACCTCATTCTGCTGCCTACCCGTGACCTCCACCTGTGTCAATGGCCACTCTGCGGCTGGATACTGTTTTGCCACTTCCAGAATGACATAGTGCCACTGTCTGACCACATGCAGCTGTGGCTGCCGCCGTCACCTCCACACCTGTCACTACTGTTGCCACCCGAGCTCTCAGTTTGTTTTTATCCCCAGCTTTTGCTGCCATGAACTTATCAGGCTAACGTTCCTGCTTCAGTTTTTTGGTCATTTTGCCCCCATAAAGTGCCCAGGGCATTTTTATAGTGAAGCGATTCTAAGAGCGTCGGCGTCATGTGCGTGTCATAACAAAACACACCATTGTATGAAGGACCAAACCAAGCTCCCTCTGCATATTTAAGCATGGGCACAACGTTCTACAGCACCCTGCAAGGCTCTGCAGCCTGGAAATACGATTTTTAACGTGATTCGTGCGAAGTAATTCGGACGAACGAATTTTGTCCGGAAAATTCTGCGAAAGTGAACCGGAACCGAATTTTTGAGAAATTCGCCCATCCTAATTACACCCAAAACAAGGCTGGAGAAGCTGAATTAACATCCACAACAGTCAAATGGATACGTGCCTACACTAGGCAACACACTTAGGTTATAAAAGTCACAGAAAAAAGTCCCCAGACCATTTTACTATCCTTACAGTACCACAGCCCTGACCCTTCAAACCTCATCACCAGAAATTAAAAAGTGCCAAAGGCAGTATGATTTGAACCATCATGTTTACTTGAACTGGACATTTGAATATCCCTGTCCTGTAACGCAGCATGAGCCCAAACCTGCATGACCCCCAGATTTAAAAAGTGAACCGCAAAAAGGAGTCTTTCAACACCATTTTAAGTTGAACTGTACACAAACTATATCTTGTCCTGTACCACAGAATGACATTAACCTGTCTCACCCACAGTTTAAAAAGTGCCGGAAAAAGGAGTCGTTCAACCACCATTTATAACGTTTGAACTGGACATTGACTAAACCAGTCCTGGTCCACAGCATGAGTCCCAAACCTGCTTACCCCCACATTTAAAAAGTGCCGAAAAGTGATCTTTCAACAACCATTTCAGTTTCACTGGACATTGACTATACCTGTTACCGGGCCACAGCATGTGAGCCCCGAAACCTGCAAGACCCCCAGCATTAAAAAGTGCCGAAAAGGAGTCTTTCAACCACCATTTTTTAGTTGAACTGGACATTGACTATACCTGTCCGGCCACAGCATGAGCCCCAAACCTGCATGACCCCTCAACATTTAAAAAGTGCCGGAAAAAGGAGTCTTTCAACCACCATTTATAGTTGAACTGGACATTGACTACCTAGTCCTGGGCCACAGCATGACCCAGGCCGGAGTGTAGAGTGGTGCGGTGAAAGCCAGGCTGGCGTCCGACATCCTATTAAGCACGCAGGTTAAAATGCCTGATGACGCCGCAATGAAAACTGTCGTGCTGAAGCAGAGTGCGGAGCGGAAGAGTGAGAACTCCACCATCCTATTTACAACAGTCAATACCTGGGTAGCGCTTGCCCCTCCGTATGAGTGTGGACAATTGACTTCACTGGAAATACTGAGTGGTTACGCTCCTGTACACACAGGTGCCCTTTATCTTGCATCTTTTTCTCATTTTACTCAACGAGCTGGAGGAAATGGTCTCTGTACTTTGTTCTCTGTCCGTGCTCCATACTCCATGTCCTCTGAATAACCTACATCTGGTCCAAGTTTTCCTGTAACTCCCTTGTACAATTCAGAGGAAATTTTTTTAACAGCTATTTTTGACAAGCAAGTTTTTTAGTACCTTTAATTCTAGAAAACACATTTTTAAATTAGGAATGGAAAATCCACCATGTCTTTGTTCACTTTTTTCATTGTATTAAATGTGGTTGTCTCAATACAGTATTGATAGCTATGTTAAAGATCTTGCAAAACAAGCATTTTGCAGATGTGTCCAATAACAGTGGTCCTACCCTATTCCAGTTGCTGACAGCACCATCACCCTTTGAGCCACATCTTGACAATTGAGAATAGAAAAACGAAATGTCTGTTAGAACAACATTTTTTAGAATAGGACCTGTAGTATAGCTGCATGTCACAGCAAAATGCCCCAAAAATTCAAAGCATGAACCTTGAGCCACATTGGTCAATTGTGAAGAACAAATTCCTGTAGAAACAACATTTTTTAGAATAGGACCTGTAGATAGCTGCATATCAAAGCAGCATGACCCAAAGAAAAATTATAAAAATGACTTCACAGCCACTGTTAAAAAATTGAGGAGGGATAAAATGCCGACTTAGAACCACAATTCTTGTTACAAAGGACTATGATTATTGCAGTATCTCACAGCAACAGACCCCAAAGAATTAAAATATGACTTCTCAGCCACTATTAAAATTGTAGGAGGGAGAAATGCCACGTAGAAGCCACATTACTGGTTCCAAAGGACCTTAATTAAAGCTGTATCTCAGATATAATAATGGGGGGGGGATAGAAAGGGACAGCAACATGACCCCAAAAAATTATAAATAGACTCTCAGCCCTTATTAAAATTGTGAGGGAAGAAATGCCACTTAAGAAGTCACATTTACTGTTCAAAGGACCATGATTATTGCTGTATCTCACAGCAACATGACCTCAAAACCATTGACAATGCGAAACTTCTTAAGATAAATTGAGTAAATGGAATACGGTGTTGTCATGAAACCATGCTGTGTTTTACAGTCTCCTCACAGCAAAACCAGCAAAATGAACTGTTGGAAAAGAGAATAAAAAATGCAGTAAGAAATATCAATTTAAAAAAGTTTTCAATAGGACCAATTTCTGATTGAAAAAGGAATCTGTGTAAGTAGACTGGCAACTAATCGGTGACCTCGGCAATTGGGGCCACAGCATCATCATAGATCCATGCCTGAATTCACTTGATGAAACGTCAAACGATCCACCAATTATCTGTGGAAAGCCGGATGCGTTTTGTCTGTAATGACCTCCTCCGCTGTGATGAAGGTCCGATCAATATGACGCTGGCTGCTGGGCAGGACAACACCTCTATTGCGTGACGAAGCCAGCTCTGCCATTCGTCCATTTTGGATACCCAGAAGTCTATTTGGGTCCGGAACACATTGCAAAACATCGGTGTTGAGACACAGATAGTCGTGCACCATGATCATAAGCAGATCTCTGTGTGTGATGTGGTGCCCGCATTGATGAGTTGGTGAGTGGTAAACAAGATTGCCAAGGTCACCCCTTAGGCTTCTGCCACCTTGCTGCTGCTAGCCGCCTTCGCTACTGGCACTCCTACTGCTGTCACGTCGCGATGTTGTTCCACCGTGACATTTGGGGAACGTGAAGCAACTCAACAGAGTCACCATTTTGATCGATCAGTCAAGGTCTCCATTTCCTGCATTTTACCTTCTATATTTGGGTGGATGGAAGGAAAGTGCTGATTTTTGTTTTGTAACCTCCGGGATCCAGGAGGTGTCCACCCAGTAACTTTGTTTCATTTTTTGATGCCCTTAATGCGAGGATCATGTTGCAGGAAATGGAGCATCCAACACTCAGTAGAGATGGAGCTTAATTTCCCAAGCCCGGTCGGGGGGCCTGCAAACTGATCTTCCTCATCTTCCTCCCCCTAAATTTTTGGCCAACCTTTTTTCCGGGCGGGGACGTGGGTAACATGGGTGTCTAGGAATACCTCCTCCTCCTCCTCCCCCCCCGCCGCCTCCGGCACAGTTTCAACCAGCCCTGACTTCCTAATAGCACCCTGAGAGCTGATCCCACCTTGCACTAGCTTGGGCCCCCGAACCACCCCTAAAAAACCCGATGAAATTGTGAAACTGTGGGCCTTGTGATTTGCGGAGAGAAAGGCCCGTGCCCCGCATCTGTTCGCTCCTCCTCCTCCGGGGGGGGGACCTGTTTTTCAGAGTGTCCAACTCGTTCCCAGAACAAATCACCACAACTCATGCTGACAAGGGCATTGTCCCAAAACTGACCTTTTTTTGGGCTTTTTTAAAAACGGCAAGGAGGGCGACTCTTTCACCTCCCCACTCTGGGGTTTTCAACACCCCAGTCCTACCGCTGCTTTTCAGGGCCCTTTGCACTTCGTACTGGAATGGCATTGCCTGCTGCCACAATCGCGAGCATGTGGAGGGAATTTCCCGCGTGTTGCCCCGAAAAAATAGAGGTTTTTTAGGGAGGCCGAGCTGACGCGCAACGCAGCCCGGCGGGGCGAACAGGGTGCAACGGCGGAAATGCGAACTAACCCGACCCCTTTACAGGGAGTCCAACCCGGGGACTCTTTAGAAATTTCTGGGCACAAAGGGTTTTGACATGTCCAGGGAAAGGGGGGTTTCCCACCTACCGCTTAAGGCGCCAGCAATTTCGCCCCCTTTTCGCACACCACCTTGCCCGGGGACAAGTTCTTTTCACCCAGCCAGCCTCTCCTGCAGGCCGTCCACACTCCTGACCTTTGGGACGGCTCCAAAGGGAATTAATTTCACACGGCCTGGGGTTTTCTGGGCACTGATGCCCCAGAGGGCCTTTGGGGGAAAAAAAGCCCTGCACCATCCTGCGGTTTTTTAGAGCGGCGCCGAGCCTGAGAGCCACCGCCCCCCGAGCATCCACCCACTCACCCAGGAGTGTCACAAGATAAGCGGGCCTTGGGCCCTGCTTACAAATCCTGTTGGGGGTGAGATGGCTTTTCCACACAGATGCAACAACGGGGTTTAAATTTTAGATGACCCGGCTGGGCCCGGCAGGACGGCTTTTCTGGGAAAGAAAACCTGCTCGCATCTGGTATGGGGCAGGCGGGGCCATGCGTGGGGGAACCCATCGTGTCCCCAGCGGAAAGGCAAAATTTTCCCGCCAAAAACCGGAAGCCGACATTCAGGCTTTTGGCTTTGGGGTGGTTTGGGTTTAAAATGTTTCTTCTGTTTCCCCAAAACCGGAAGACAAAGTGGCTGCAACTGGCCCTGTACGGGTGCAGGTCGCAAACGGCGGAAGGAGAAGGGGGAGGGGGCTCTGGTTGGGGTGGGCTCGGCGAAAGGTGGAGGCTAAGCGGGGGCTGATCCCTATCATGACTCTGAAGACAGGGGGAAACTGAGGGAACCCTTTGGGGTGGCGGAAAGGGGGAGGGCAACAAGGGTGGACATGGGTTTAGGCCCGCGTCGGTCCCGCCTTTTTTTTCCAAATTTCCCTCCATTTAACTCATCATTCGCTGCATTGACAGACAGTTGGG
>JAODAL010046679.1:0-30671 GCA_025379985.1 Phyllomedusa bahiana
TCAACTATCCCAAAAAATAGACTGTTACCGTTCTGTAGAGAAAACTTTTCAGCAGTCTCATTATCATCACAGAAAACATAAGAACAAAAGATCCACCATTTATAATAAATGGTGGTCAGATGTCAACCCTTTCCCAGATCACAGAGCAAACTTTACCATAGAAGTTAATAATTAAGCCCCTTCTCTCAGGATCCTATATCTATGAAGCTGCTGTAAAACATCTCTAAATGCAAGATGCCTGCCCCATAATCATATACCTAAAACAGAATTAAAACATCTACAACCAGAAAATATAAATAGCTAAGAAGAAAATAATATGTATTCATATCTGGCTTTAATAGTAAAAAAAAAAAATGTTGGTGACACATTCCCTTCCCAAAATTTTTCTGCCTTACCGAAACTGTGTTAACACCCCGTAAAAATTGGGTATTTCTACTCTTTTCAGCAGAAATTGCTTAAGCTTTACTACAAAATGTTTCAGTAACTGCTAATACTTAAAATAGTGAGTCAGCACTGAGCAAAAGGAAAACACACTTTTCAAGCACTGATGCAGCAATATATGAAATTGTGAACTCTCAAGATCTAATTTTACAAAAGAAATTTTGGTATTTTTAAAAATGTTTTATTCACATGTGGACAAAATTCTTTGTACCCTTAAGTTAAAGAAATAAAAACTGACAATAATCACAGAAATAACTTGAAACTGTCCAAAATAATAAGTTTATATTTACTGAAAATCTAACAATATAAATCAGACAAAGCGATTAATGAACAAAAGAAAAAACCAAACAATAAAACATAAAACAATTAAATTGTCCCTTACAAAAATGATGGTACTGCTAGAGAAGATTGAAAATAAAGTGACCATAGGGACATGTTAAAAATGGGTGTGTCCTGTAATTAGCATCACAGGTGTCTCCGAACTTTTTATCAGTCACTCTGCCTATTTAAAGGGGTGAAAAATAGTCATTGTGTATTTTAATAAATCGGTGTGTACCACACTGCCATGGAGAAAAAAACTGATTAAAATTGTTTAGGGGAAAAGAAAGATTATCGACAAACATGTTAAAAAGGTTTTTTTTCCCAAAAAGTAAAATTTTATGTGGGAAGCTTGCAAAATTAAATAATAATCAATTTTTAAATTCATCATTATTAAAAAATTTTTGACTTTTTTTTTAGGTTCCTTGTAATCCAAAGTATACAGCTTGTCTCCAGGAGATCCGACCAGTGACGAGAGCTCCTCAGTTTTTTAAAACCCCCAAAATCTCAGACATCCTCTCCTACTGCTCATTCTGTCCCAGTAATCCCCAAAATCATGGAGAAGCCTTCAAACCCCCGGGCTGTCATTCTACTCCTTTTCTTAGTAATTAGTCAAAAAGTGCAAAATAAACTTCAATCAGTATGTGCATTAAGAAAAAAAAATCCACATTTGGTTCCTGCAGGGATTTGAACCTAGGATCCCATGTTGGGAAAGGAGAAGGCTAACCATAGTAATTTTTAACGATACAGCTCTTTTTATAAACAGACCTTTGTTTGACTAGAGTGAGCACACTGTTGGGGAAAAGGCATGGTGATGTCAAGCCTCTGGTCACATGATATACAGTTCAAAACAAATCATACTAGGTTTATTCTTATCACATTTTTTACATCATAATTTAAACCCGAATTTATACATCATATATACCATGAATATTGTAGGTGAAATACTCCGCATGCAACAATTGTTTTAAGTTGGGAAAAGGTTTTACATTCTGGTTCTGTGTGTGTAGGAATGGGGCTAGAAGGATGGGGCTGGAAGAAAAATCACAGCCCGTTACTTTCACCTCTCCCTCTGTACAGATGGAACTTTTCTTCCTGTTATCACCCATTACCAAATAGGGAATATACTATATGTGCACATAAGCAAGTGTATAGGGAATAAGTCAGCTCACCTATTGTTGCGGAGATCCCGTGGGGACTCGTAAAGGTAAACCTTTCCCCTTTAATATCCTAGTAAAAACGCAACAAAACTGTGGACCGGATTTAAATCGGCTGAGGGAGACCAGCCATGAGAAAGGGAAACGCGTTGGCTATGGCGAGGTTCTGTTTGAGCTGACATCGTGATTGATCCATACCTTCTCGTTCTGTTATATGTTATTTGGATTTTAAATGAATTTAAATAAAGGTCTTTGGAACTTTTAACACATTTAAATTGGATTTGGGGGGGGTCCCCCCACCCCCATTTTGGGAACCGGGTTTCTTATGTCTCTCAATTGCACACTAAGGGGATGATGGGTCTTTTTTAGTTGTATAAAAGAGTTGAAAAAATGAGTAGTTGCACATTAATTCACCCGCTACACTTAATCTAACCATTTGGTGATTTTTTGACTTGACATTTATTAGTAGGGCCCGTTCACACGGCTTATTTGCCGACGGATTTGGGGCCGTATTCCCCGCCCGGGTTTGCGCTTTAATACGGGGCCCAACGCGGAGTCATTACGGTAAAACCACTGCTTCATAAAAGAACAGTGGGTTCCCCGTCCCCCCCGCTCGGCAAATCCCCCCGGGGGGAAAAGTGACACACATTATTTAAAGGGGCCACCGCCGTAAACAATGTTGTCTATGGGGGGGGCTCTCCCCGCCGCCTCCGGCCCCGCCCCCGCCCGCCCTATTCACCCGGGGGGATTTGTCGCTCAATACGGCCAAAATCCGCCGGATAAACCGTGTGAACAGGGCCTTAAAAAGTTACCCCCTTGATTAGAAGTGTGGCTAAAAGATTTAGCTTGCTGCCCCAAATTTGAAGCCGCTTTTTCTTCCCATCCAAAACATTGTAACTTTTTAAAAATTAATTTCCATATATTTTTACACACACGAATGTAGGACCATGCTAGCCAACATTTTAGTCTATATGTTTGTTTGGTTTGTGCTTTGTAAAATTCTGTTAATTTCAGGAAATTTGCCTCAAGTGGTGGTTACTGTTTCTAATTATAGAGACCCAGTGGGTGTATAGAGACTTATTTTCCACTATCAATTTTAAAATAGAAGTAATTCTTTGAAGTAAAACTCAATACCAGCTTAGGTACACTTTTTTCAGTCGGGGAGGAAGAGGAAATGCCCCTAATTCTTCATCTTTAAGGCCCTTTACTGACTTCCATTAGTGGGGTACTTAATGTGGAAAAACATGTCCTGCATACACTTCATGGTTTTCTTGAAAGATGCACACTTTCTTCTGCACAACTTCTTGAAAAAAGTGCCTTCTAAAAATTGGCGGTATGTTTTGTAGTTTATGTTGAGTTCATCTTCAACCTGAAAAGGTTCAACTAGGTGATCTTCAATAATACCAACCCCGAAAAAAGTCCTAGCGACGCCCCTGACCTAAAGTAATCAAAAATGATGAAGACACATATTTTACTGGGAAGACTATGCAGAAAATCATGACAACCCTAGGTTTTTCCAAGACATTTCACACCCCATAACACCCTCGTAGCAGTGGGAGGGTGAAAGTACTTAATGGGAATTTGAAACTAAAAAAAAACCCGAAAATATGGTAAAAAAAAAGGGGGTGGGCAGTGGCCTCTAAAAATGGGTATAAAAAGAAAAAATCCCAAAAAAAAAAAAAGATAATAGGCCAAAGCCCATATGGTATATTGTGGTATGTCAATGCCAGGAGTTTAACAATAATTTGTCGGGCTCAATAGCAAAATAAGAGGGCAGGAAATCACAGGAAAGTAAAAGTATAGAAATACGTAGCAATAATTAAAATAAATAGTGCCGTATAGCAGAGAACCCATGTAGTAGTGCACTCAGTGGACCTCCTCAACCTTTGAGCCCCATAGTAGCTGCTACAGCTACAGTTACATAAATGGTCAATGTCCTACAGAGACAATTGACTGTTACTCATAAATATGTTTTCTCCTCCCGGGGCGAATTAGTTAAAAGGACACATTTCCCTGTAAATGGGATTGGGGGGTCCTTAATCCCCAAAAATTTTTTTTCCCCCCTGCTTTCCCAAAGCCCTCATTTTTATTTTTCCAGTAAAAATAATGAGGGGTTTTATTTTGCGGGGCAATATGTACTTTTTTAATGGGGTCATTCATGACCATGACATACTGAAAATCGCAAAACAAATTGAAAAAAAAAACATATTTCCACCATCGTTGTGGGGTTTTTTTTTTACGGTTTATTTTTTCAGTATTATTTATCTGTTTTTGTATTTTAAGTTTAACAGATTCTTCAATGCCCAAAAATATAAAGTTTTATTTGTTTTTGTACCGTAAAAAAACCCCAAAAATTTCATTTCTTAAAATTTTTTTGTACTTCTCCCCTGGCCGAGCAATGTGCGTTTTTTTGTGGGCTAAAGTGTTCTTTTTATTGGTACCATTTTGGAAAAGATGCGATTTTTTCATCATTTTCTTACTCCAATTTTTAGGGGATGTGAAATGACCCCCAAAAAGTTGCCGTTTGGATTTTCTTCTTCCACGGTATCATTATATTACCCTTGATGAATTCCCTGATAATTTGGGGAAGGAAATGCATTGGGTTATGAGATCTATAGGGTAATGTGTAAATAGGATTTGATTACATTATCTAAGGCATACCAGGGCTTACTAGCCTAGGTTCCAGGTGGGGCCGTCCTTGCTAGGACAATTTTCCCATGTTTACTGCCAGGCAGACTAGCATTTAGGGAATTATAAGGTGAGTATATACTATGCTCTTTTTATTACTGCCATGTGAAATAACTAAATTATCACTTGTGTGCTATTTATTATAGAATTTTGAACCTTTTTCACACTTTTTTATCCTATTTAGCTTCTTGACTATATATTTATCATTTTGTGTTTTTGGGTTACCTATATCTACCATTTACGGTGTTTCTTCTACGATGTTCAGCATATGGAATAAATGCATAAATAATGTTAGATTTTGATAGATTGGACTTTTACGGATACCCATCATGTGTAATTTTTCTAATATTGTTTTTTTTTATTGCAAGAGGGGGGTAATTTAAACTTTTAGGGCGACATGTTAGAAAAGAGGTGCTTCTACGCCAGTTTTAAGGCACATTAAATTAAGTTACTAAGGCAGCCTGATTAAATAATCCTGTCAAATTCTGGGGCGTGTGGGTTTTGCATTGTATAGATTATATAATGCGCCTAATTAATGCGTATACCATAAAAGGTTGCAGAGCATATCATTGATAGCTTATTTGATGCGAACTAACTTTAGGCGCATTCTATGTTGTCAAATGTGCCTAGATTTGGTGTACGACAGTTGTTTATATAGAGAATCAGCTGTCAACAACAGTTTTTGATGCAAAATACTCCACAAAAAATGCAGCAGCACTAATGGGACTTTTTGCCCATATTTTTTAATATTTTTTTTATACTTTTAAACTTTATTTATTTTTTTTACTTTAACTTTCAGTCCCTCTAGGATACTTGACCACTGGAGGGGGGGCCTCGAATGTCAGTACACCCTTCTGCATTGTATAAACTTTGCAGAAGGGTGTTTAAAGATGGCAGTTTTAGCACTTCCTGTCTGGGCCAGAAAGTGGTAAAGCAGGAGACATGGCAGTGATGAAAGCCTTCAGAAGGCTTCCAATTGCCATGTTAAACTCAGGGGTTTCCCCCCACGATTTTCTGGGGGGGGTGACTTCTAGTGAGAAACGAGTGGGCATAAAAAGGGTTATCACGGGGAATAAACCCGACTCCTTTTCCTCCCGCACCGCGGGGTGTGAGCTGCAATTAGCAGCTGACACCCCCTTTCATAAGGGGGTTACTGAAAAATCCTTCATAGAACCTTCCCCGCCCCAGGATGTAGGGTTCCTGTTTGGAAAGGGGGTTTAAAAAGAATGTAAGAAACCACAATTTCGTACCCATTCTGAACACCCCGCAGGCCGACCCCAAAAGGTAATAAACAGGGACCCAGCCAACCATTAAAAGGGGGGTCCCCAACCCAAACTGAACTTTTTCAGGTTTGTGATTTTTTGTTAACCATTACTACCAATTAAGGACAAAATTATGAAGAATTAAATTAAAGAAGGTCTAGATCAGTGGGGGAAAACCCTTGGGCACACGGAGCCCTCTTCTGGCATGCACGCAGGGGTGCCCCCGCGGCTTCGTATAAAAAGAAGGGGCCCCACCAGGGGGGGAGTCAAAGCCCCTATACTTTTAATTAGCATAGACTCTGAGACCTTTCCTTTTTGCACTTACGCGGGGGGTGAAGGAGCCCAGACTCTACCTTCCGCTGGGAGGGGGGATGCCCGGAACCTGTTTGACAATTTAAAAAAAAGTGAAACCCCCCGCAAGGGCCCCCCCGAGCCCTGTGAAAGCCCCGTAAAAAGGTCCTGTTTGAACCCCTGTAAAGGCCCCTAGCCCGCAAGTACCCCCTGGAAAGGGCCCACTGTCCCGTCAATTTCCTTGGAAAAACCCCTGACCGTGTGAAGCCCCCCCCCCCCCAACGAGCCCCAGTGAAGGCCCCTCCCCCCACGGGCCCCATGTAAAGGGGCCCACTACTGACCCCTAGGGGGCCACAAGATGTGTGGGCCCCTAGCAACTCTGAAAAACCTTGTTTTTCAAGGATATGCCCTTTCCCCCCTCAAGTCTGCTATAACAATAGCTTGCAGGGGCACTGCATCTATACTAAAGGTAGTGAGGCCCTGCCTTATGGGTGGAAGGGCCCATTCCCATAACTAAAAAATTAAAAGAACAACCTAGCCCGGGTCTTTAAAAATTAAAACAAAATTTTCCGGGGGAAAAAAACCCCCTGCCAGGAAGGGGGCCCTTCTGCGGGTCTATATGCCTATCTTCAGAGCGGAATTTTAAAAAAATTTTTTACCTACTGGGAAACCCTATATAACTAAACTTAAGGGACCTTAACTCCAAACCTAACACCGGGGCCCCAAAGGGGGTAATTATTTGGGCACTATGGGGGGAGTTTTCGGGGGGGGGGAGGGCACATTTAAAAGAAATGAGAAAAGTTATGGTTTGTGTTTAAATTTGCAGGGGATGGTGGCAGGAGAAGTCACATAGCAAAAAGGAAATGAAGACTCATTAGACAAGACGCCCCTGTGAGTCACAAAATTAACTGCACTGTGTGCACTGTATCTCCCAAATTTATGGTCATGTATGGTGGAAATATAGCGGGTGGGACAGGGAGCAGGGTTGGGTGAAAGGGCCCCAAATGCTTCACTGTAGGGGGCCCTAAAATTTCTGATGGGATCCGTCATAGAAGGATGCCACGGCCCACCACACACCCCCTAGGGGCCATCTTTTCCCCGTATTAAGTTTTTTCAGCGCCCCCCCTTGACTACCTCCCTGTTCGCACCGCGTCATTGCCCTTTGCAATAAATAAGGGATTTCAGTTGCTTTGGGATCGGTCTCTAAAAGGTTCGCCATCACTGATCTAGATAATAACTTAATTAACTATCACTAAGCCCCCCAATTTTTGTTATATTTTTTTTTTTTTTTAAAAAATTTGTTAAATAAAAAATTTTTTAAATTTTAGTAAAAATCCACCTAATTTAATGCCACACGTTCTTGATTACCACTTACTGGGGTTACCTGCTAAATTTCCTAGGTCATACCCGTACGGTATATTTTGGTGTGATTGTTGGTTCAACCTAAAACTTTTAATGTTTTATTGTTAAATAAAAAACCTTTTGGGCCTTTGGGTGCTTGCGGTTAATCACATCCTATTCAAAAAATTAAAGGACAATGAGGTAACTTATTTTGACCCGAAAAAACTGTATTATCGTAGAAAATTGGGGTTTAAAAAGCACAAAATTGGCTAATGCCATTGCTGAATAATTGTGTATTGTTTCATACTAAGGCTTTGTACTCAATAAAAAAATAAATGCATATTATATTTTTTTCTCAATGTATTCTGATTGGTGGCCAATATCCAAGAGTCATCATGGGATTTGACCATAATATATTATATTCCCACTAATACTGCATCCTGTTAGAAATAGAGGGCTTTGGCCCCTCCCACAGACTCTGTATTTACATCCTTTTTTGTGTTCATTCTTCTCTTAAAGGGGGGGGGGTCCGACTCCATCAAAAAGTTCCCAAATGAAATTTTCTTTTACAAAGGCTTGGTTTTTTGGCCTTACAAATTTGTAAAGGGGATTTCTCACTAAAAAGATTAGCTTTCAACATGTAGGGGCAGGTTATTAAAGACTTTTCCCAAATACATTAGTCTTTTGATTTTACCTTTGTCAGGAGATGAGAGATTTTGTATGCTTTTGAGTGCACACAGGTTTCTATGCTTACCTGTCCAGATCTCTGCTATCTGACTAAAGCAGAGAGCAATCTCATCATGGTTGGAGAGCTAACTCTGAGCAGACTAATTATCTCTAACAAGATTAGCTTTTGTTTTCAGATAAGAAATTGTTTTCACTACTCACAGCATATGTAGCTTTGTTTACTGAAGACTAACTCTCCTGCATTGCTCTTTTGTAATGCCTGAGCTAGTTACTGAGAAGCTAAATATGCTTATCACTGCAACAGAACCACCCCCAGCCTGACAAAGGCAGAGTGAAAGAAAAGCTGTCCGTTACTGTGAAACTGCATAGTGAGACAACTCCTGTTACTTGGGTTTTGTGGACAAAGTTTGGTCCTTCAATAAAATGATTTTCGCCATCTAGTTGGTTCAGAGAGCTTGTTCTTCACAACCAGCTTCACACTCCCACTTCCTGTTAAGGCTGTGGGTGGTTCTACTGCAGTGACTGACATTTCAGCTCTTCTATTCCTAGCTGAGCCTGTTAAAAGGACATAGGTAATGGAGGGGTTTATACAGCAGGACACAAGACCACGGAGTTCTATAGGTTTAAAGTTTGTCAGTAAGCAAGCTTTGTCCTACCTAAAAGACACAGCAGGGAGTGATGTCACCATCCCAACCAGGGCTCCTAGAGCTGAGAGAGGTGGTTCATAACCTGCAGAAGCTTAGATAAATAAGATAAGATAAGATAAGAACTGCCCTAACTTTGAAAAGAACCAAAATCAGAACAACAATGTCTTTGGTAATCATGTTTATTTATTTACCATTGCCTACTTGTTCAAAGCTAACCAATGTGATGGGAATATCCCTTTAAGTCTTTTGATTGGAGCAGTAAATTTGTAACTTGTAAAACTCAGCATACTTACTCTTTGTACATTTGAGTCATGATGCTCAGATAATTACTTTGCTCAACGTTTAATAAAAAAATTTTCTGAAAAAAAAATAAAAAAGGTACAAATAATGAGCAGATACATCATTAAGATAACCCAAATTAACAAATTTTTTTGGTCATTTGCACCTCCAGAACGTATTATTGAACACTTTTTGTTGCAAAAATGTTCTTTATACTCTATTTTTGTTCATTCACATGCTGCAATCTTGGTAGTAATTCCCTGGTGCAGTCCATTAAGTGATTCATTTATGAGTTTCAGATTGTCAAGAGTAACCCACTAGTCAAGACATTCGAAAAAACCCTATTCAGTGTTAAGTAACGAAACGAATTCAGTTTCTCGAACTAGAGTTGGACTGTTTAACCCTGACACAGCAAGAACTAGTGACTACCTGTAGCTGTAGGGAGAGTAGTTGAGGGCTTAGAAAGCATTTCATAGATAGATAGATAGATATGTAATGTGCATCATGTTTGTACATATAAATCACTTTGCAGTAATACGGAAAACCACAGATAACCATCATAACCTTAGAATGTGTTGTGTCGCCTGCCAAACTTACTTCTGCTTCATTTAAATTTCCAGTACAAATAGGAAAATATATACACTGCTCGAAACAAAAATTTTTTTCTAAAGTTGCCAAGTTTTGCCAAATTCCAAAACCCAAAAAATTTAAACCCTTTTCCAAAATTTGGTGACTGCTGTTTTTAAAAGATATTACCTATTGTACTTGCATAAACTAAATGTATACAGTTACATTTTCTTGTATAAATGCATTTATGTTTTGGCATAATTTATTAAAAAAAATCTCAAAAAACAGAAATATAATTAGTCAGGGCTGATTTCATCATGGGGAAAAATGTGCAACTGCACTGGCAGATAACAGGGCCTGCAGCTGGTGCTGAGCATCCAAATAGTCAGTTCCATCATGCTGATTTTTTTTCCAAGCTGAATGGAACTGGCCCCACCTCTGTGATGGAGGCTTCAAAAGGAACTTTTGCACAGATGTGGACCAGGCCTTAAAGGCAGTGTTAGATTGTGGTTCATAGGGCCCATGAGTGGAATTTAATTCTAAGGGCCCACCCGTGGAGTTGATTCTGGGGGCAAACTCTACAGCCAGTGTATATGACGCTTACATTCTGCCATCCTGTATGCTTGAAAAAGAAGCTCAATCTTCGAAACGTCACACGGGTGTACGGACGGCTCTGAGTCTCCAGCTATCCCTCTTCCAATTATTTTAAAGTTTATGCAAGATGGACTACGCATTGGCGTGATAAGTATTCCACCTGTTCCTATGCACTTTAGACGTATTGTCAATTTGTTATATCTTACAAATTATTAAAAATATCAAGTAATATCCAGCTTGGTCATTGCTTAATACGTATATTTATGTGAGGCTTGGAAATCCTATGGAAACCATCAGGATGGATACTATCAAACAAATAGGGATAGCGCTAAATATTGAAGGGGTTACAATATACCAATCCACACAGTCAAGGATATGATAGGTTGGGAAACTAGGATTTTAGTGTCTTTGCAGGTGGGCTTTGTGCAGGTGGGCATTTGCTTGAGACCTACTTTAATATACCCTTAAGCCATGTTCCCATAGCATACTATTCCTATGGAAATATTTGTTGTATACAGTAATACACCGATAGGAACATGCTCAGATTTCTGCTGTGTATTTTATGTTCTTCTTGGAATTGATTTTAGTGCATGTTAGGATATACATTCGACTCCAATGAGGCTAAGCTGCATCCTGAGTCCCATCAAGTATATCCATTTTTTTTTTGCTTGACATGGATTTGGAATGTGCATCAGTAAAAATACTTGCCTACATAAGGTTTATATATTTAGTCCTATTGAAATCCAGGGGATATGTCAGGAGTGTTGTGGATATTGGTGCATAAAATGCAGGTTTTTATGTTCAAATACACATCAAAAAACACAGTGGGAATTCAGCCTTGAAGGGGTTTTCCCCGAAATACATCCCCGTTTTTATTTGCCCCTTTTTACTACAGGAAAAAAAAGGGGGTCTTTGCAGTGGTTTTTCCCGTCCTGGCAGACTCACACCGTCTTTGTTTTTTGTGTATCTGGGCACTCAAAAGAATAACAAATTTTTTTTATACAAGGGTGCCACATATGTTGCTTTCCTCCGTTAATGCGGCCGCCCCGGCAGGCCTTTCCCAACCCAAAACACTTAACACAATCTTCGCTTATCAAAAGAAGGGGGGGCCCTAAAAAATAAAAACCCAAAAATCTTTAAAAGAAAACGATTAAAAGTAGCAATCAAGCCCCAAAAATTTTCTAGTATATAATGAAAGACGGTTTCTTAAAAGGTTTTGATGTGGGGTAAACACCCTTTGACCATGTTCAAAGGAAAATTCCTCTTCGAAACTCCAGCAGGGAAATTAGAAACGAGACGCCAAAGGGGACCGGGGAAAATCTGTGCCCCGTAGCACGTGCGACGTTTTCAGGGAGGCTCCTCCCCTTTTCAAGCATCGTCCTTAAACCAAGACATGGGAAAAATTTTAAGGCCGGGGCATTTAGCACATATCCCATCCCACAAATAAACATAAAAACCCTGGATAAACACCAAAAAAATTTTTAAAAACTTTTAAAAAAAGCTTTGAGACCAAAAAGCTCATTGATTCCTTTTTGGGGCCCAAATTTCAAACGAGGGGATGTATCCAAAAGGGCCCCCCCTTTGGACAGTTTTTCTTTTTTTTCCTGCCAATTTTCCCGACTTTGATTGGTTTTAAAAATTTTTCCAACGTAAACCGAAAAAATTGTGTTTCTCCTTTTCAAAGTGGCGGGTAATGAAAATTTTCACCATAACTTTTCTTTTTCCCCAAACAAATGTGGGGGGTATCCCCTTTTTTGGACATGAAATTGTCTGATCACAAATTATTTCAGTTAATCTAATTTTTTTTGGCCCGTGTTGTCCCCACATAAAAATTTTGGGCCCCAGGGAATTTAAACATATTTTATGAAACCCCCGGGGTCACATTTAGAAAACCCCTTTTTTCGAAATGGGGGGAAAAACCCTTTAAATTTGGGTGGTTTATTTTTTTCTCCTTTGAAAACTGCACAATGTTGGCATTTACGGGCAAGGGGTTTTTCCATTTTTTTTCAAACCATTTTGGGGAGTTTTGTGTCCCTATTGTAAAAGTTCTTCATATATCCCTGGGTACTAAACGCGGGGCCAATCGTTTTTTCCCTTTTTCGATAAAACCCTTTAAACTTAAACAGTGATCCAAACTTTTTTGGGTCAGGGTGCAAAAGTCTCCAATTTTTTGTTGAAAACCCTCTTGACAAAATCTAGCGTGGGCTTTTCATATATAGTATTAAAACCCCAAAAAAGTTTTTTTTTTTTTTCCCTTTTTTTTTTTTAAAAGGTCTATGCGAGGAATGGGGTCAATTTTCATTTTCCAAAAAAGCTTCAAAATTCCCCTCTTTTATACCCTATTGATAAATCTTTCTGTTAATTCACCCCCTATTGGGGAATTTAAAAGCTTCTTCTTTTGAACAGTTTCGTCTTGCTTTTATTTTTGGGGTTTTGGCCAAATTTTCCCTTTAAAAAACCCGTGGGGCATGCTGGCTAAACATGTTTAAGCAAATTTTGCGACTATAACCTTTTTTAAAATTGTTTTTTAAAAGGAAAAAAACTAAAAAAACTAACCCTGAAAAAAAGCTGGGTTTAATTTTTTCCCCGCCCGGGTGGAACAATTTAAAAAAAAAAGGGAACCAGCTTAAGTCGCAAGCTAGCTGTAACTGAAAAAACATTAAAGCACTAGAATCCCCCGTGGACTTCGGGGGCACTTTAAAAAAGCCAATTTTGTTATCTGCGATATACAAACAAAAAAAGTGGTTTCCTCTGAGTAATTTTAATTTTCTCGATCGTCTTATTTTCCTAAAAACAAAAACCTACGATGGCAATGACGAAAAATTTCCCTTCGATATTAAAAAGCTTGATGAAGGGGTTTAAAAACAAAAATACCGGGGATAATTCAAACAGGGACATTCTGAAAAAAGATAAGGGGGTGGATAAATTAAAAAATAACACTATTACAAAAAAAACTTAAAAATTTTTTAAAGGGACAACCAGAGACCCTTTTTGCTCAATGTGTTTAAAACCTGGGCCGATGAAGGAATTTTGTGTGGCGCCAATAGAAGACCGCCAAAAATAATCCCAAAAGTCGTCCCCAGGGTTTTAAAGAAAATGTCTGGAAAATCAATTCTTTCAAAGACCAGAGCCGACAGGCAGGGGGAGAACACGGGAGCGGTGATCTCTCATTGAAAGTGCTGCGTGTTCTCATAGCCCCAGTGATAAAGTCACTGCTAATTTTTACAATCCTCTCCCGGGGCTGTTTGTCGGTCCCCGAGACGGGGTCTAAAAAGCGGGTGTAACGCAGTTAAAAAATCCGTGTGAAAAAAAGTCCTTTGGGGGATATTTTGGTAAACTGTTTTTGATTTCAAAAAAAATTTGAAACCCATGGCCCTAACCTACAGGGAAAAAATGAGTTTGCCTAACAATTGATTGTAACCCGTAAAGTTTCCTTTTCCCCCCAAACTCAACCCCGCAATTCTGCAGTTTATCCTCTGGCCCCACACCCCCTCTTTTCCCGGGTCCAAGGCCCCAAACGTTACCGTTTTTAACGGCCCATGATAACCCAAAAACCCCCGCAAACCCTAAATTCTTTAGACTTTAAAAAAACCGCAAATTGGGGAATCCACAGGGCCAATTTTAAAGAAAATCAAATTTAAATATGATTTAAATGACTGTAGCCCCGCCATGGGGCAGAACCCCCCGCCCCCACAAAAAACTGAAAGACTCAAAATAAACACAAGAGATTGCACACCCCATTGGAAGACAATGATCCATTTAAAACACATTGTTCCGATAACAACCTAACAAATCAATGCCAAGTAGATGAACTGTTCCAAAAATCGAAATGGGCCCAAATTTGACAACTGGTTTTTTTCCAAAAGACCACTGTCCATATACCAAAGGGGCCCAAACCCCCCCCACCATAAACAAAAGATGTATAAATTTTCAGGGAAAAAAAATCCAGAACCGTTATTGAAAAAATGAACACCAAAGGAAAAAAAAAAGATGGTGTATCAACATAAATTTACCTAACGGAGACACAACCAACCCTTCCAATGGTGGAAAAGAAAAGGGGCCTGACATTTGAAGATATCTTCAAATGCTCATCCCTCCAGATTTTTTTTCTAACTACCTACTTCAAGTGCGCCCCAAGGGGACACTCAAAACAAGCATTTTTATCTCCTCTTTTTTCCCCATTTTTTTGAGATGAGTTTCCCCCTCCCCCCGTTGTTCCTTTTTTTGGGTTTAACTGACCCCCGTAAAACCCGAAAAACATGTCGAATCCCAAAGCCCTGACTGACAAAACCCGTTTTACAATGCCCCACGAACCAGGGGTAGCCAAACCAAGGGAATTTCTATTCCCCCAAAAACCGCTAACAAATCCCTAACACTCCCTGCAAGCTCCCGCAAACTATCGCTCTCAGATGAATTAATGCCCACCAGGCTACCCTGAGCCCCTACCATTTGGCCCAAACCTGACTCTTGGGACATTAACATAGGGGGAACCGGACACGACAAAGCCCTACGCGCACCAGGTTGTGCGGGTGCGGTGAGCCCACCAGCCTGTGCTGTCGGGTCCTGAAGAAAGGCAACATTGCTTGAAGAGACCTTACGACCACCATCACCACTTGATTCACCATGAACTGCCAGAACCTGGCTTAGACCACCTGGCCCAGCTGTAACGAAGGTGCTGGTGACCCTTGGGTCCATGACAACACCCCCACACTGCCCACCAAGGGAAGGAAAAGGCCACCCGCCTGCTGCCTGACATCAGATGTTGAGTTCACCTCTGCCAGGAACCTCGAGATGCCACCTCCGGACAGCAAATAAAAACGCCGATGATGAACTGGCTGGCCCCCCGACTGGATCCTCGCTGAAGGGGCCAACCATTGGTGAAAAATTCTGAAATACTGGTGCATTTGACTCATGTTGCAACCCACTCCCCACCATTGAACTCCTGTGCCTGGGCAGAGTACTCCAGACCAGCCCACGCGACTGTGTGCTGCATCATGCTGAGACCTGTCTGAAGGGTCCCTAGTGGGACTCCTGCGGCATCTACGAGTTCTGGGAGATACCTCAGGGCTGAGCCTCTCAGGATGTCTGGGACTCTGTCCCCTTCTCTCTAAAACAGGATAACCCCTGTCTCCCCATCAAGGGCCAAAATGTTGCTGACTTGCTCATGGGCTGCGGAGCATGCTGCTGCTTGAAGCTGCACCAGCAGCTCAGAGATGTCAGATATTATTCTAAATTTAACAGAAACCACACGCCTGAGGGGCTAGCAACAGGAACTAGCGCCAAATGCGGCCCACCCACGTGTACCGGAACGCCGGCCTGGCAGGCTCCCTCCACTAACAACGTGGCTGCTCCCCATTGGCAGTGTCATGTAAGCCTCGGCTTATGCCGGGCCGGAGCTCTGGCTTTCTCTGAAAGGCAGAGAGAAAGAGGCAAAAAGCAAGAGGCAGAGTATAAGAGTCATGTGTAGTCATATAGCAGCTGCAGAATTAGTTCCACTGGTGGACCCCCAGAATCAACTGCTGCTGAGCGTTAGACACCCCAGTCCGACACTGGTCACAGAGCATGTCTAAAACACCCTCCATAGAAAGCAATCAGTCAGCTTCTGTTCACAGGATCCTATGTCCATTTAGCTGCTTAAAGTGTAACTTGGAATGCTGTTAAAATTAGCTCAGTGTTGATGGCTTCCCCCATAATAATGTAAAGAATTTTTTTTAAAAAAATCTGACCTATTTAATGGAGCTGCTTAGCTAAAAACTCCACAGCAGCCACCAATTCCATATTGAAATGTGGATTTAGTAGGGAAACTCCTGTTTGGAGATCACAGAGCTTGCATTGTCTGCACGTACAAATGGCAGCTATGTGCACTGTGTCAGTGTGAGAGGAGGAATCATCTTATGCCCTAACAAAAGCTGCCATTAAATTGGTGTCAATATATAACTTAGCAGATCATGTTCTTCCTTATATTATTATTATTGTTATTAATAAAAGAGATGACTAGTGGTCTCTCAGTAAGCAGAAGTCTTGCCGAACATGCATGATTACACAGCATGTGATCAGATTTTTGCCAGACAACTATTAAACTGTTTTTCTGGGACATAAACATTTATTTGTAGACACTAATGTGCCTGGCTGGACCACCATAAATCAATCATAAATCCTAAGATAGGCAAGCGGTATATAAGTTCTGGAAAGCACCTTATTGTTTGTAATAATGTGGAATTTTATATAAAATTACATTTCAAATATATTTTACAATTAAACTTTTTACAAAAAATTCCCAAGAAACTCAACAATTTTTTTTAAAAATTATTTCAGCTTTGATGCATCATCTATATCCCCCTCATGTGATAACAAATGATTGATATGATACAATGCGGATCTGCATCAATAACTATCAATAAGAATGGCTCTTCCTTAATGAGTTTCAAGAGAAATGACATATTTGACACATACATAAAAGATGTCGACAAATGACCTATTCACATAGGAATAGTGGGTGAAATGACTCTTGCTAAATGTCCCACATGCAAATGTTTGGTTGGGTGTCTTAGTAGTTCTACATATGCTTATGGGAAAAAAAAAAAAAAAGGAAGAACCATGAAAACTAGCACGATATATGATTACTATTATATAGGCTCACTGATAAGAGAGGAGTGGGTCAAAATATATAACCGTAAATTGACCTCTTTATTGGCACTTCCCAAAGCCTAATCTTTCAAAACTAAAAGGACATCTGAAAGAGGGCTTTATCAGTAATAATAAGGTTGGGATCAGGTTGTTAGACTTAAAATAAAAAAATAAAACTATACTACAGCTGCTTAAAAAACAACAACTCACCTTTGCCCTCACCACTGTTTCAGCATTGAAGCTGCTGGCGGTATTACGACATCAACAGATATCAGAGTGAAATATAAAAAACAGGTGATGCTCACAGCTCACCTCCTCCCCTCTCTGCGCAGAGACCTCTGTACATGTCACAGACATGCGCAGAACGTTCTCCCGTTGATTTTGTCAGAAAACAGTATTTCTCCAGCTCCTCATATATGAATTATGATTCTGATTAAGGGATATTTTATCCCGAAACGCGTCAGCTATTGACTACGTTCGCTCGCAATCAGCATGGATTTTATGTGATATGATTTAAATAAAGAAGTTATTATATTTTTATATATGAGAAGCTGTAGAAATGCCGTTTTCTGACAAAGTTTGTATTACCTAGGGATACTTGGGTTACTCTCCGTGCACCAAACACTACTAGAACACACAGGACTAATTACACAGGAGACCTGATTTGGAGAGTGAGCTTGCTGTTTCGATCGCTCTCCCATAGATGTCAATAAGTCATCTACACACCAGTTTCTTATGTCCTTAGGGTTGCTGTAAATTTCTTACCTGCTGTGGAAAGAGTAAAGCAGCAGCTCAGGCAAAATGCCTGCCCCAATTATCACATTCAGAAAATAGAATAGAAGAAAAAAAAAAAACAGAAACAGATGTGGTGAACCAGAGCGCAGAGAGCGGGCAGAGGAGAGGGAGGCGGGAGCAGCAAGCCACGGGACCCTGAGACCCGGTCCTTGTCACTGTGGCCAGTACCTCGCTCACCCGCACCTCTTGTGCTCCTTCAGCACCCGGCACCAGTGAAGAGGGGGTCTGCACGTAGATGGATGATGGTGGTAGTTGTTTCCCTGAGGCACACTCTGGCAATGGTCTCTCCCTTAACTGCCCGCATGTCAGGTGGTGTGCAAGGTGCCCTTGATGTGCAGTGCAGAAATGAGCAGACAGGAGTCATGGAGTTAACAGTGCAAATGAAGTTAGGCTGCTTTACTGCAACCCTGCAAAGATGGTACAGCACGTGGCAGCGGACATCGACATCCTTCAGTATACAATTCCTCCTTTCCAGATTCAGCCACTCCGTAGACTGAGGCAGGGTGATGATATGCCTAAACTCAGTCCCTTGCTGAGCTAATTCCATCTTGTCCCACTCACATGCGGCCAGGGAAGTCCAAGGGTTAAAGCTTACACCCTGAAGGTGGGTATCAGTGCAGAGCCCAGCTTCCTTAGAGTGACCCATATTCCTTGGTGAAAGGACCAGCTCCCTAGGAGAGTGCCAGTGGAAAAGACCCAGAATAATAAGTGTACCTATCGTTTATAACCTTCTAATATGACCCCACGGTGGTGTTGTTATGGTTACTCCCGCCAAGGCCCTGAGTAGCTGCAAATGGTTACATTTCTACAACACACCTAGACCTGATTCACAGACATGCTCAGAAACTACTGGCTGCACACAGGGGTGAAAGAGAGGTCAATTCTACAACATTCTCAGTGCAGTAATAATAGAACATAGTGAAAATAGAAATTCACATTACTAAAACATTATTAAACCTTTTAAACCTTCCGTTGTATATCACACCATCAACTCCTGTATACTACATACTCCCTCACTAAAACAAAAGCCGTCCTCGGTGTTTGCTTAGCCAAATGAGGAAAGATAAAACATTATAAAACCTTATCAAAATACTTTTGGTTCCGACAGTGATATAGGATTCTTCTTTAACAGAAGTCTTAAGAGACACAAATATAACATTAATAGTGGAAAAGACATATCAGTAGTGCAATCAAAACTATTACATCAGCCACATTAATAAGTGCAATAACATCCTCATACATGGGGAAAATCTCAAATATTACATCGAAATTGTCCATGTGTGGGGAATGGTGACATGGGCAGGAGAAATGTCCATGACTTTAACTGGGGGCTAGACAAAAAGGGTAATGTCCTTGTGGCTCTTGAAGAGGGGTAGAGTCCTTGGCAAGAACAATAAAGTAGACCCGTGACAAAGATACCTTCAGCTCTGATAAGTTAGAGTCCTTGTAGGCATATTTATGAGCACAAGAATGATAAATACCATTCTTAACCCTATAAAGAAAACAGTAAACATATACATTTTTGAATACAGGGAGCTATATAGCTCAACATTGGAGTATGGAAAAGGCATATATCGCTGTTCAGATAGCAAAACGGAAGGGGGGTTCTGTACCCATCTGTCAGCCCAATCACAGGACACATACATCTCCACACAACCTCCTAATTTACATATTTAAATCACAGTAATCACAGATTAGATTTGTTTTTTTATTCCTTCTCTTTCTAATGATGACCTTTCTATCATACACTACATAGTTACATAGTTTGTAAGGCTGTTGATGTTGATCCATAGGAAGGTAAAAACCCCCATGAGGTAGAAGCCAATTGTCCTCATTTTAGGGAAAAAATTCCTTCCCTACTCCAATCTGGCAATCAGAATAAATCTACTACTCCAGAATCCTAGTCACTATAACTTGTTTTATTATTACGCTCCAGAAATGCATCCAAACCCTTTTTGAACTCTGTTATTGAATTCACCATGACAAGCTCCTCTAGCAGAGAGTTCCACAGTCTCACTGCTCTAACAGTAAAGAATCCCTTTCTATGTTTATGTAGAACATTTATTTCCTTAAGATGTAGAGGATGCCCCCTTGTTCTTAATACAGTCCTGGGTATAAATAAATATTGAGAGAGATCTCTATATTGACCTTTAATATATTTAAACATTTATTATGTCCCCCCAATGCCGTATTTTCTCTAAACTAAATAACCCTAATCTTGCTAATCTTTCTGGGTATTGCAGTCCAGGCCTTTTATTATTTTTGTTGCCCGCCTGTGTACCTGTTCAAGCTCTTCAATGTTTTCCTGTGCACCAGTGCCCAAAACTGTACACAATTTTCCATGTGTGGACTAACTTGGTTCCAGAAACTCAACAGCAACACTCTGTCACTGATTCTATAGCTGTACACTTAAGCAGTTCACACAGCTCAAACTAAAAAGCATCACACACAACAAAATCCTTAAAGTACAGGACTACTGCAACAAGGAGCCTTCTTAAACCCCAGGTGATCCGTACTTAACTCCTAAGATACCCGACTTATGCAACAAGAAGCCTTCTCAAACTCCAGGTGATCTGGACAAAATATCTTAGAAAAGAACATTGAGCCAGGCCAAACGCAAACTGGACATAAACAACCATGAGGTCTCTTAGGGGCCCACGCCAAACCTCAGGGAAAACTTTTTAAGGGACAGCTGTGCCCAAAAAAATTTTCCAGTAACATTATTGAGTTGTTGAAAACCTAGAGCTTTCCCTTTCTCTATTGTAACTTTTTTCTTTTGGTATCCCTCAAATCTCCAAATTTTTATCTCTAATAGGAAAAATGAAGTTCAGAAACAAAATTTTCCTTTTAAAGCTTTTTTAAAAAACTAACCAAAAAATTTTTCCTGTAAATTCCTATTTTAAAATCCTTTTTTCAGTAATTCGCTTAGCACTGAAATTTCCCCAAACCATTGTAGCCCAATGCCAAAAATTACAACAATGGAGACAGTACACCTTCTATTTAGGTGGACACAAATCTATTAGAAAAATACAGACTTCTCTATAAAGCTTATTACTTATTCCTAAAATTACCTAGCTTAAAGACACATAACACTGACATGCTAATAGAGAAAAAGCGAGCATCAATAATCACACAGCTCATTGCTGGCGAGGCCCAATTCCCAAACAAAACATCTGTGCGACAGAGCTCAAGCAATTCCCAATAACACATAGGGGTTCATCACAAGTCATTGCCCGACCCTATTAAGAGGTAGACAAACAACTAGGGGCCGGGTTTCCTACAGCTTTGAGGTAGAAAAAAAAACCTAAGACAAGCAATTTTTGGGGGACAAATGCGGGGACAAAAATTCCCTCAGACACATTCAATGAGGGTACGCATACATTACCCCTAAACAGACACTTGCTATAAAAAAAAAAACCATTCAACACTAAAGGGGGCAAAAAATCAAAAACACAGCGTGAATAAATTGACCATACATTCTCCCCGTTACTCATGCCAAAGCAGTCGGGAAACAAAACCCTTTATCTAACTCCAGTAAAAGATTTGGGAAAGTAAAAACCCAAAAAACAAACACATTTTCAAACCCGTTTAGCATTCCAAATTTTTTTTTCATAGCACTAAACTTACAAAAAAAAATTGTCGGCTTTTTTTAAATTTTTTCCCCTGAAAAATTTTTAAAAAACACTTATCACTCTAAAACTTTTTTAAAAACCACGTTCTACCTTTTTTTTTTTTTCTTAGAAATCAAAACTTGCTAGGATTCTTTGAAAACCTTTTAAAAAACATTTAAAATTTGCGTATAAAACACAGTTTTTGCTATTTTTCTAATTGAGCTACCCAATGCTGACACCAAATAACTCTCATATACACAGAAAAAATAGGGGAGGATTCCACCCGAAAAACTTGTAGCATAACATATTTTTCTTTTTTGCTTTTTCACGCCATGATGGCGTAAACTCCAGCAAAAAAAAACCATATGGGAGGAGTAATTTTCAGCCGAAAGTACTCAGACAAGATGCGAACACATTCAAATTACAATACAGGTATAGACACGGACACACATTAAACAATAAAATATGGCTGTGAGCCTAAAATCAGGAAGACCTTTTACTTGGGTGGCCAAAGAACAGGTCCATCATGCACTCCTAAATCGGATGGGTACTCAGGCAGCTTTTGCTCAGACGCATACACCTTGGTGGGATAGAGGGGCATCTGGGGCAAAGAGAATAGACTTTGCCGAATCGCTTATTGCAGAGACATACCTCTTGGTACATGGTATTCAAGGTGCTAGGGCATAAGGTGGATCTCAGGTGTAAGAAGGTTGCAATTGCCACGTGGGCTATATGCACAATATCCCACCCAAATGGTGGACGGCATTCGGGTGTGAATGGCAGTTGGACCAAGGGGGGCAACTGGTGGTGCCACCTGAGGGGTGAGAGGGGTTGAAAGAAGTGTCCAGGGCAAACACAATGCATGTGACTGGACTATAGATGGTGACCTTAGGGGAAGGGGGTACCTGTATGACCTCCGGCAGCACTTCTCCTCTGACTGCTCCACTGCTCTCTGGACGACCGGCCTTGGTGATGTCTTGGCAAATGCATCCACTCTCTCCTGGTGACACACCGACTGCTGGATTTGGCTTAGTAGCACGGTTAACCACCTCCTCACGCTCCTGATAGAAAGAGATGAGATCTTCCTCCTCTTCACTCCAGACCTCTCCCGCACAGGCTAGCTCATGAGCCTCGCAGCCCAGTATCCACGTGAGGACATGCACTTCATATAGTGGACCTGCTGACCGGGGATCAAACTATGTTATTTTCTTGGCAGGTCCCAGCGCTTAACCGACTGTCGATTTACAAAGAAGCCATGGCCCGTCTTATCCTCTTTGATGAAGCTATAGTCAGTGTTTATATCAAACAACTGGACTACGTTGTTGGTTCGGCACTTGCACACCCAGGTAGCAGAGGCATTGAGACCGTTCACAAAATCTGTATCATCTCGCTTAGCTTTTAGGAATTCTTCACGGCTCCAATTAAATTTAGCGACAGTCTCCATGGGATTCGAGCGTTGTCTCATAAGGATTGGGTGGGGCACACTAATGGGTGCTGCTGGCGCGCCCATTTCATCTCGAAGATTCTGGCCCGTCTGGATTTCTGGTTGCATGGCAGACTGTGACTGGACTGGCTGGGCAACCGATGGTCCAATTGGGGGCTCTTGTACCTACCCATCGTAGGTACAGGCTTTGATTTCAGTTCGGCCTCCGCAGGGCTAGCACTCCCTTCAGGTAGCGCCCAAGCTGTATTAGATTCTTCCTCATTAACCATGACAGCCTCCACTTGCATAGCTGCCAGTTGCAGGGCCACTTCCTTCAAAATATGGGGTTTATTAACGAAGCTCCACTCGGGCTCTTGGCTGGGTGGATCCACGTGATCAATGGTCAATTGCAATGCCATAACTGCTCTTGCTCTCTCACCAACTTGCTGCCCCTCCAACTCACTCCTTGCAAACAAGTGATGCTTGGCATAGCGGAACTGGTGGAGGTTACCAGGCATGGCGACCGTTCCCCCCTTTTGACACCACCCTTTTTTCGGGGCGGCTCTATTTGGGGGGGGAAAAATGACTCATAAAACTCCCTGGGGGAAATTTTACAAAAAGTAGATTGGGAGTGCCGTACATTAAATGGCCACTTTATCGGAGACACCAAGGGTGACATGTCCCATTAGGGCAGCGCCCAAAAACTGATGCTGTTTTCCATATAAATGAACGTAGTACCCCAAACAAGGCTCATTATACACCGGGAATGACACATTTGAACCCCAAAATTAGGAAAAACAAATTCTGTCAATGTTGCTATTTGCTAACTTTAAAACTAGGGTCTAGATTAGGGCATCAATTATACTATGAAAGGTATATAAAAGCAGATTTTTGACAGGTTTATTCATTAGGAAACCCTAACCTCATGTAATCCCCTTAAAACTGGCGTGGCTGTGCCTCTTTTCTGATATGTCGGCCCAAGTATGTAACATTTTGGATCTTATTTGGCCTTCAGAAGCACAGTAGTTTGTTGTGGCATAGATTTCACTAGGTGCTGATATGCAGAAATTATGGCCCATGAGGACAAGATTTTTTTTAGTTGCCACAAATTAGATAGAGGCACTGACAGGCTCTGAACATTATGGTCCTAAAAAAGCTCTATTGAGACTGTTAAGGCCAGGGAAACTAGGAAATCCATGCGGCGAGTACGCAGTCTTTCATCCCTACATTTTTTTTTGGGGCGGCTTCTTTTAAGCTTACCCTTTTAGTATTTATGCTGTATTTAATTAAGTAATTATTATGCGAGATTGTTGATCTGTGTATATCAATGCTTTTATTTTATATGGACTTTAGACTCATTTGGCTACTGTCTCTTTTTTTCTTGGTTACTCATCCATCATATTAACTACTTTTATTATTGTATTTTAATCATGAGTTAATAAAATGTTTAAGTCTTTTAATACATTTCTTAGTACCTTCTGCCATTTTGTTTTCATTATATGTTTTAAAAAACCGCAAAAGTTTGACAATTCCCCGTCTTTTATTCCCCAAATTCTACATTATAACAAAAAATGGTACGCTCCACCCAGGCAGGGGTTTACAATTTTTTTCTGGTCCAATGGCCACATGCATATTGTTTCTTTTCCAGATGCCACAGTTAATCTTAGAAGGGTATTCCCTGACTGAGACCTTTATGACACTTCAATTGTAAATACCTAAAATGGCTGAGGGGTCTTGGTTTCACTTTAGGGACTGCCAGTGAGCATAATGGGGGCCCCCCGCTCCAGAAGGAGGATATGAGGCAAATATTTTCATTATAGTTTTTGAGGCTTAGAGAAGTGTTTGTTTCACAACTATAACTTGAGGGAACAACACCCACATATAGCCTCCTCTCCAACTCATCAAACATCTTTATGGTGTATCTTGTGAATCTGCCATGATTGTCAGAAATAAATTCTCCTTTAAGAAATAAATCCAGAGATAATACAAACACAGTTTTCACTTGAGGGCATATTTAAGTTGCCTAAAACAGCATATACAGCCCTATATTGCCAGCCATAAAGTGCTCACCATAACAGTGCCAGTCATACAGTGCCAGCCATAACAGCGGCATCCATACCGTACCCACCATAACAGCGCCAGCCATACAGTGCCCACCATAAAAGTTCCAGCCATACAGTGGCAGCCACACAGTGCCAACCATAACCATGCTATCAATTGAATTCAGTGGTCAAAAAATTAATATTACTTTCTGAAGTAAGAGGACAGAGACAAAGTATGTTTGTGTCCTGATGGCTGGGGGCTGCACAAAGAGAAACTGGGGGCCACATGTTGGGCACTCATGATCTTGGACAACAAATCATACAGACGGCAACCTGGGTGCTACAATTAATGGAATTTTTAATTTCTAAACATATTGTCATCATGATTAGTGGAGAATACAACAGCTTTGTGTGTATAAAGACTCACATTGCACCCAAGTCTTGACACTTGAAAACACCCTTCTGGGAAAACCACACTTTGTTCTTTTATGTGCTATTTAACAAACTAAGTGATTATGTCACCCAAACTTTTGCTGTGTTTAATGACACATTTCACACTTAAGCAACAATTATACTTAATGTGCGATCCTGATGTAGTCAGGGTAACTATTTCATAAAGATCTTCCTGACAAGCAAGAAGTTAGCACTATATGTAATTAAAAAAATGAAACTAGCTTCATGTTTGTTATCCAGTTCCTGATAAATATAGAATCCATGGCACATCGTGGTTGTGATGCAAAAAATCGTGGAAAATGTATTACAAATTCATTAAGAATATATAGTGATTTGTGATTTTACAACAAATTTGTTCACTTAGTCAGCGACTTTGGGTTTCGTTTATTGATTTAGATAGATACTCAAATGCCAAGTTTTAATATCTTTATTGGATGCACCAAAAAGTAAATGGGTACAATATGTAAGTATATATATATATATGGAAAGTCGATAGGTTGAAGGGAGTGAATACAGAAAGTGGGGTGAGAGAATTAGCCTCTTAAAGACACTGGACTTAAACTTCCATCCCAGTGCTGGTAAGGGGCCTTGCAGCAGGTCGCAGCGCTACACACCACGGGTGACGGCTGCTAATTGCAGCTAACACCTGCTAGTTACAGCAGGGATGGTGCAGGTGCCAAACCCGTGCGTTTAACCCATTAGACGCCCAGCGATTGTGGCCATGGCATCTAAATGAATGAGTAACGTGGGCGCACCATTCCTCACTCCAATCGGGACATCAGCAGCGAGATTGCTGTGTCCCGATCACTTAACATGGCAGCTGGAAGCATGGTGAAGGCTTCCAACGCCGCCATGTTTTCTGTTTTCCAACTCCTGCCCAGAAGGATTATAATCGCCCCTCTTTTGCCCATTTTACTAATAAAAGAAAAATAATAAAAAAGTTACATATATTTGGTGTCACCGCATCCAAAAAAGTCCGATCTATTAAAATATAACAATTTATCCCGTATGCTGAACACCACAGAAGAAACAAAATCAAACGCCAAGATTGCATTTTTTGGTCAGTTCACATCCCCTAAATAATGAAATAATAATGATCAAAAAAGCTGCATGTATTCCAAACTGGTACCAATAGAAAGTGCAAAAAATGCACCCTCTCTCAAGTCCATAGATGTTAGTTCAAAAAAGTTATTGGTCGCAGAAAATGATGCCTTGGAAAAAATTTTAAAAATAGAAAATATTTAGATTTTTTTACGGTACCAAAACATAACAAAATGTTTGTTATTGCTTGCAGTGGGCCCCCTTATTTCACCGGGCCCCGTACAGGAGTACCGGGTGACCCGCTGAATGGCGGCTTTTGTCTGTTAGCACCATAAAAATACTGTACTATCAAATCAATGATGCAATAAGGAACTCCATAGGGCTGCTTTCAGTGATCACATCATTCTTGGTAATATGACAAGTCCAAAATGCTAATTTTATAAATAGTGCCTGCAGTGAAGAACTGGAGAAACGGCACTTCCCTATCGTAATGTGAACCACAAAAGAGGGTCATGACAAAAAAGTAAAACTTTCCCAGACCCATATGGTAACATAGAGCTATTCTTATCCTTTTCCAGTAATTGTGACACTTTTATAGAAAAAAATGAATATGTGCAATATACAGGAAAGTATCTCTGCAAACTAAATGGTAAGTCCCCTGAGTAATTAAAGGATAAAAGAGGAACATCGCTTTAGCATAAACTATTAAATTAATGGTCATATATGGTGGGTAAAAACTATTACTCTTTTTTATACTCTCACATAAAAGCTGATAATACTGCTCCTTACACCCTCATATAATTGGGTTAATACTGTTGGACTTATTTTTATCCTCACATAAAGGGGTAATACTGCTGCATTCCTTTATATCCTCACATAAAGGGGTAGTACTGCTGCACTCCTTTCTATCCTCACATACAGGGGTAATACTGCTGCACTCCTTTACATCTTCACATAAAGGGGTAATACTGATGTACTCCTTTATATCCTCAAATAAAGTGGAAATTTGCTTAACCGAAATTTTCTTTTTTCCTGGATCCGTAGGGAGACCCATTTGGGAAAACTCCCCTAGGTACCTAGAGAGACAGGTTAACAAGCAGTAATTTAACTAATTAATCACTTAAATGTTGCCCTATAAAGCCTGGCTGGAAAACCCGGCACACCAGTATTGTAAGTAGCAATGAAGGAAATTAATCTGAGTGAGAAAGCTGTGCTGCCTACAGACTCTAGGAAAAATAATTTCAGTAAGCAAATTTCCACTTTCCCCGATCGTCCTACGGCAGCACACCATTGGGTTTTAAAAAACAATATTAAGAGGGTGGACCTCCAAAGCTTTCCTGAGTATGATTCACCAAAATCGAACATCCCGCAGAGAGGGGCATCCAAATTTAATTTTTACAAAAGTTGAGGTGTAGACCAAAGTTTCGGCCCTTTCAAATTTGATCTAAAGGCACTTGCCCAAAATCCACCACCCTTTATCCTCAGAACATAATCATTACTCATAATCCCCAGAAAATATTCCCCTTCGATATGTCTGTCACCCAAAGGGGAGGAGTAAAGGTGGGTTGGTAGTCCCCGGCGCCGCCGCTATACGCCGCCGCCGCCGATCGTTAGGGGCCCAACCGCTACCCGCTAAGCATCGGCTTAGCGGCTTTTGGACCTTGGCGACGAGCCGGGGGGCGGACAAAAAGAATTGGGGTCCCCCCGACGCACAACAGTTAGATGCTTTTAGGGAGCAGAGCTCCCCGGGGTAATCTGTTTGGCCGCAGTCAGGCTGGCACAGCCCAGGGGGGCGTGGGTCACCGCTGCCCCGCGCGGGGCCCGGTGAGTCACGCCCCTGAAAAAAAAGACCGGAGCACCGACAGCGACAGCGCGGGGGCGAGGGGCAGGTAAGTGCTGTCAGGGTATTCTTTAATTAGGGTATTCATGCTGGGGGGGCATTACTATTGTTATATGTCAGGGGGGGGGGGGTTTATCTATTTTTATATGGCAGAGGGGGGGCTGTTATCTATTGTTTATGGGGCAGGGGGGGCTTTTATCTATTGTTATTGTCAGGGAGGGGGCTTTTAAAATTGTTATATGTGCAGGGGGGGGCTTTTATTACTTTTATATGTGCGGGAGGGGGGCATTATCTATTGTTATTGTGCGGGGAGGGGCTTTATCTACTTCATTGTGCGGGGAGGATGCTATTATCTCTGTAAAATTTGGCAGGGGGATGCTATTATCTACTGTCATATGTGCAGGGGGGGGCTAAAACTACTTATATACGTGAAAGGGGAAGCTATAATCACCTACATAGGGCTGTAGGCCTATAATACCTAAAAATAACTGCTGGGGGGCCCTAAAGCTATTTATACCTGCTGTGGGGCCTATATTTCTAATACCTGTGGGGGACCTAAACCCCCTATATCCCTGCGGGGGACCAAACCTCCCTAAAAACCTGCTGGGGGACCTAAACCTCCCTATAACCTGGGGGGGCCCAAAAACCCGCCAAAAAACCTGCGGGGGGCCCAAACCGGCTATATACCTCGGGGGACCTAACCGGCTTAACCTCCCTGGGGACCTAAACCTGCCTTTACCGCTGGGGGGACCAAACCTGCTTATACCTGCGGGGCCTAAACCCCTATATCCCACTGGGGGACCCTAATTCCCTATATCCACGGGGATCCAAAAACCCCCAAATCCCTGCTGGGGGATCCATAACCTCCTTATACCTGCTGGGGACTAAAAACTACACACCTCCTACTGGGAGATATTAATTTTAAAAACCACCACTAGAGGACTATAACTTAAATGGGGGACCCTATTACCTTCACTTGGGGACACAAATTTACTGCATGTAAGTCGCTAACAGCGTTAAGCCGGTTTTTAAAGGCCCCAAAGACAATCAGTTGATAAGATTACAATCGACCCGCGCCCCAGTAGTTGTTAACCGTTGTTGGGCCCTCAAGTCATTGTTGCCCTTAGCAACGACTCCGGGGACAAGTTGTGGGCTTAGCTACAGGTTGTTTGTGTTATATCCTAAGTGGCTCAAAACTTTTGGGAAAAAGTTGCAGAGAGCTGTTCCTTAAAACCAGGAGAGGAAGGTTCTAGCCACAGACTGTAAGGAACCTTCCGCTTCAGGAGAAGAACATAAAGTGCATATATTAGAGGCACATTCATCTGGGATGGGCTAATTGCATCAAACACACAGCCGTGCTTGGATTTTCTCTTCCATTTCCCACTATCCGCCTGGAGGTGGACATCAAAAGGGGTTAATGCAAAGACAAAAGTTAGAATTGCATTCTCAGTAAGCCACAATGTAAAGGTGCATATAAAACAGTCCTCACTACACAGAAAAAAATCTGTTGGTTGACCAAGACACAGTGTTAAGAAACATGGTAGAGGGCAATATAGCAGCCTCTTTAATAATGCACAAGCGCAGGTGAAAGCATGCAGCAGGCAGATATGCACACACCAAGCTCACCTCATTAATAAACCCGGAAGGTTCTGTTGGCTAGCACAGAAATGGTTAACTTGGGTTTTGACAATAAGTCACAGTTAAAAGGGGCAGTATAAACAGCCTCAATATACTGCACAGGTTTTAACATACAGCTCACCTTGCTAAACAGGAATGATTCGCTGTCTGGTACAGAAAATGTTAACATATACAGCACAGATCCACAGAGGGGCAGTATAGCAGCCTCTTATATGCAGCACAGATCCGCAGAGGGACAGTATAGCAGCCTCTTGTATACGGCACAGATCAGCAGAGGGGCAGTATAGCAACCTCTTATATACAGCACAGATCCACAAGGGACAGTATAAGCAGCCCTTTGTTTTACGGCAAAGATCAGCAGAGGGGCAGTATAGCAGCCTTTTATATACAGCACAGATCCGCAGAGGGACAGTAAACCCGCCTCTTGTAACGGCACAGATCAGCAGAGGGGAAGAATAGCACCTCTTATGCACAGCTGTAGGCAGACACAGAAAATACAGCTTACCTTGAGAGGTTGTGCTGTTTGGCACCTTGAAGTGCTGCGCGCCAAATTTCAAGCCCCAGATGTACAGCGAGATCTTGCTGTAACAGCAAGCTTGCAAGCATGCAGGAAAGCTTCAGCAAGGATCGTGGGATGCTTAGGCGTCTTATCCAGAGGGGCAAAAGTCAGAATGCCAGGTTCCATGTCAACGCTGAGGGGGAGGCAAGGCTAGGTACGGCTCCACATCTAGCCAAGGCACTTCTGGGGCCCCACACTCCCTTACAAGGGAGCAACACACATGTTTGTTCAGATGAACAACGGCCACATGTATGTTCTTCGGGACGAGGGACCGAGACCGCTCTCAGTATACAGCCCGGAATATGAAATTGGTCTTAGACGAATGATCACAAAGGGCAAAAGATAGGCACCTGTTTTTCCAAGTCCTGAG
>JAODAL010046680.1:0-30671 GCA_025379985.1 Phyllomedusa bahiana
TTTCAATATCAAATTTTTAATAATAAAGATATTCCACTACAATGTCTCCACTAAGTCTTGGTGAACTTTATCCAGTGTTCTTTAAAGATAGAGCTTGTCTGTGTTCGCCGCGGGCCCCCCCCCCCCCCCCCCCGCTCCCACCGCCGTTAATTTACAGTGGTAGATTCTGCTTTAAAATTCTCTAGCTAACTACATAAAATGTTCAAATCCCTAATGTAACTAAATTGGAAGGATCACAGCTAATAGTAGAGGTTTCTCTGTGCAGAAATAGACTAATTTCGCTGAGCTGTTTGGCCACAGGCAGAACGCAGGTCCTATCCCTATGAGATGCTGAGAGACACTGAGGCTGAAACAGGAAACGCTGTTCTATGTAAAACGAGGTCATGTGATTTTCCAGCCAATCGCAACCATACACATCCCAGTCATGACGTCGCACACACATCTCACCCTGCTCTATTCTGTAATCTGATTTGCTAGCCGCCAAAATTACAGGAAGCGCCGAAAAAGGCGCGATCTTAATAGATGATGCACAGATTTTAACCTTAATTATCGCATGATCTGGAAATTTCGATCACCATAAAAACCTTGCCGATTTCAACTTTGTCGATAAAAATCGCTCAACACTACTAGTGAGTAAACAGGAGCTAAAATGGATTTAGATAGTTAAAGGGAACCCATCAGGTGTTTTATGGTGCCCTATCTCGAGATGGGCGAATCGATTCTATCGAAGTGGAATTCGTTTAGAATTTCAGGAAAAATTTGATTCTCAACGAAGTCGAAGTTTGTGGTGCTTCGTGGGAACGAAGCGTGCTTTTGATTGATAAAATGGCTGCGAGCACATGGGGAAAAGAACTCTGGGAGGAAGAAAGGCGTAGCCTACATGACATGTGCAGAGATGAAGCCAATCAGAGACCGGCGGTATTCTGTGACGTCACCGCACTATATAAGTCCGGGCGCGACGCTGGGAGCTCATACCGCTCTCACTGTACTAAGTAGGGAAGGTGCTGCCGCAGCTGCTTATGATATCTCATACTAAAGAACTCACTTTTATACAGCGATTTTTGGGGGGTGTCACAGCTTGTCTCAGAGACTGCTCCGCTTACGTTCTAATTCTGATTTTGTGGGGTATTGGAACTGAAGTCCAGTGTGTGTCCAATTCTGCTGCATATACATTTTAATGCTATTTGCTCAGTTCTTCAGCACATTGAATATCCAAGGGGGATCTAAGCCTGTTCCTGTTGTATTCATTTAAAGAAACAGCGTTTTTACAATCCAAATACCACTTAATTTTTTGTTGCTCATTTCTTTTGCGCAATTTAGATCCAGGGGTCAATTAAGCCTTGTTCCGCTGTTGTGGTCATTAAAAGAAACGTTATTTTTCACCGCCAAAGAAGAAATTTTGCCTGTAACATAATTCACAACCGAAGGTTAATTACAAGTTTTTCTGTTGTTGTGTACCGTAAAATACACACCATTTTAACACGCTACAAAGCTGGTAATTTTTGGTTGCTCATTTCTTTTGCGCAATTTAGATCCAGGGGTTAATTAAGCGTTGTTCTGCTGTTGTGGTCACTAAAAGAAACATTCTTTTTCACCGCCAAAGAAGAAATTTTGCCTGTAGCATAATTCATAACCGAAGGTTAATTACAAGTTTTTTCTGTTGTAGCATGTTAAAATGGCGTGTATTTTACGGTACACAACAACAGAAAAACTTGTAATTAACACGTTTTTCTGTTGTTGTGTACCGTAAAATACACTACAATACAATGTAGCCTTTAGTATCTTGAAGCTGAGTATTGCTTGCACTGCTCTTAGATCGGGTTCTCCACTCCCACATAGGCATTCACAAAGACATGAGTTGAGCCAGTGCAATAAAAGCCATAGCACCTTTAATAATCATTTCATTAAAAAGTAGACATTAACCCGTGATTGACAGTATGTCCTGTACGAGAATAAATGTAAAGCATATACTCAGCAATTAGTTGCGGCATAGCCTGCCGTTCAATGTTCATTCAATGGCGCCGCTCCTGGCATAGGAAGCGATGAGACGCCGGCAATCAAGCAGAACTGAGTCACTCGTGACGTTTCGGGGATAGCTCCTCCCCTTCCTCAAGCACGTCGGTCACAGGGGTTGGTCTGACTTATATACAATTTAAAACCAACAACAATATATTATATACACAGCAGAGAATTCAGCATAGAGCAATATATGATGTAACAATATACCAAGCTTTAGATTAATTTTACTTTCACGGCTCAGAGAAAGACCCGTAAATTAAGGTTTTCATTTAACCCTTTTGGGGCCATTGATTCCAATGATACAATCCAATATGCCTCCCGCTTTAATAGTTTTACAGTTAATTGTGTATGATCCTCACATATCACCTTCTCTAACCATTTTAATTCCGATACTCCATGATTGGCCATGGCAAAATGCCTGGCCACTGATGTCTCACCATATGTTTTTCTCTCCTCATCTCTAGTAGCAATGTTGTCACTTTTTTGTACTAGTTGCTTTTTAAATGTACGGATTGCCGAACGATGTTCGTTTAGTCTCACCTTCACAGATCTCATTGTCTGTCCGACATATATATATCCACAAGGGCATTTGAGCATGTATACCACGCTACTGCTATCACATGTGTGAAATCCTCTAATTTTGATAGTATGTCCCTTAGTTGGATGGCAAATAGAGTCACCTTTAATAATAGAAGAACAGTTCTGACACCTAAGACAAGTAAAGGTGCCAGCTCTAGTACTTCTAAAAACTGTCTGAATTTTTTCTTGTGTACCATGTTTCTTGAAATCTGAAGATATCAATTGCTGCCCAATAGTTTTACCCTTCTGATATACCCACACCGGTGAATCTTTAAACAAGTGGCCATATTTTTCATCGGACCGCAGAATTTTCCAATGTTTAAGAATGGTTTGTCTGATCATACCTGCGTGCCTATCATATGTGGATGTGTACATCAACCGATTATATTTTTTCTTCTTATTACAACTACCCATCAGTAGGCTTTCACTTGGAGTGGCTGATACGTCCAACGCAATGTGTTGTAATTCATCTTGATCGTACCCTCGGTTAATGAACTTGGTGAGAATGTTTTTCATGCTTATTTGATACCTAGTCTCGTCTGAACATATACGTCGTGCCCTCATCAATTGGCCCTTTACTATACCTCTAAATGTTTGGGGCGCATGTTGACTCGAGCGCATGAGCACGTTGTTACGATCTGACTCTTTAGAGTATAAGGAAGTATGTAGAGACCCCCCATTTTTTTCAACCAAAACATCCAAATATGAAATAGCTGTACAACTCTTAGAGAGTGTAAACTGAATGAGAGGTTGAATGCTGTTCAGATATGCGACAAAGCCATCAAGCTGCACCTCAGACCCTGACCATAGCATGAACACATCGTCGACATATCTGTACCAGCACACCATACATTCTTTTTGTACTGATGAAAAGACATATTTAGTCTCAAAATATCTCATGTAGAGATTGGCGTAACTAGGGGCAACAGGAGACCCCATAGAGGTCTCCTGTAACTGAAGGTACATATCATCCTCAAACCGAAAATAGTTTTTTGTCAGCACAATATCCAAGAGCTGTAACAAAAAAGCTATTTGAGAATTAGAAAGGTTAGAATTCTGGCACAACACCTCATGCACCGCATTTACCCCATCCTCCATAGGAATATTTGTAAATAAAGATTTGATGTCAAGAGTACAGATCTAATTGACCTGAGTAACATCAATATTTTCTATAGACCTTAAAAATTGGCCTGTGTCATTGAGGATATATTTTTCTTTCTTTATGACAGGCTGTAGATACATATCCAGATAAGCTGACAAAGGTTCCAACAGTAAATCCACCACGAAGACGATGGGTCGTCCCCGGGGATTCTCCATAGACTTATGGACCTTGGGAACTATATAAAAAATAGGGACCCGTGGATTTGATCTTATTAACATTTTCATGACCTGCTCGGTGATAGTGCCTCTATCTGCTACATCCCTCAAAGTGTCATGGATAAGAGTGGTTACATCTTGTGTAGGATCTACCTCTAATTTTTTGTATATATATACTGGTCTGATAACTGTAATTGTGCCTCCCGTAAATATGATGCAGTATCCATGATAACAGATGCACCTCCCATGTCTGCTTTATTAATGGTAAGGGACTTATCATTTTTCAACTGTTTTAATGCTATCCTCTCCCGTCTAGAAAAATTATTTTTAACTCTTTGTTTACAGTCGCTTTGCCACTGTTGAGTGACCTCTTTGGTGACAAGCTGTTGGAATACCTCCAAGGAAGGACAATTGACTACCGGGTCGAACTGACTTTGTTTTTTTAATTTATTGGGCAAACCCTTATCACCAAGCTCCATTTTATGCGTTTGTTCCTGTGGAAAAAACATTCTTAAACGGATGTTACGGCAAAATTTGAAAAAATCAATATTAAAGTCAAAGAGTTCCTTATCATGATTAGGGACAAAATTTAATCCCTTATTAATTATCGCCAACTGCTCAGAGGTTAGATCTTTGGAGGAAATGTTCATCGCTAATATTGATTTTTCTTCCGGGCTCTGGTAGTTGCTGTTTTGGGAACAACTTCTTGCGCCTGTTTTCCTGTACTTATAGGCGGTGGATTGCCGGTCGTACTTGTAGTTGGATCTTCTAAAAAATCTCTCCGTTTCGGTTGGCTGTTAAACCTCCCATTTCGCCCCATACTCCTATCTTGTGAGCCGCCATCCTCTGTTCCAGATGATGCTGTACTCCAACCATTTCTTCCTTTTTGGGGTTTTAAAAACGACGATGGATGCCCTTCTTTCATCCATCCATGTGTACACACGACCATTAGCCTAATCTTTAGTGTCTCTTTTGAATTTTTTTAACTTATTTTGTAAGAGCGTGGATTTCAGCTTATCAAAATTGGCTTTCAATTCTTGATTAATGCGGTTAAATTCATCCATTGATGTATCTCTTTTAAACTCTTCCTCCACGATCTTAATTTCTCCATGCGCCTGTGTAATAGCCATTTGGAGATGTTGCAGGGACAAATACATCAATTCAATGGAATATCGATTACTAATAGCTGTCCATTTATCTTTATATTTAGTATCTTCTGGTAACAGGATGGGTTGTAATTAGTGTTGAGCGATTTTTATCGACAAAGTTGAAATCGGCAAGGATTTTATGGTGATCGAAATTTCCAGATCATGCGATAATTAAGGTTAAAATCTGTGCATCATCTTTTTACGATGCCCCCTTTTCGGCGCTTCCTGTAATTTTGGCGGCCAGCAAATCAGATTACAGAATAGAGCAGGGTGAATGTGTGTGCGACTCATGACTGGGATGTGTATGGTTGCGTTTGGCTGGAAAAACACATAAACCTTGTTTACATAGAACAGCTTTTCCCCTGTTTCGGGCCTCAGTGTCTCTAACGTCTCATAGGGATAGGACCTCCCGCTCTGCCTGTGGCCAAAAAAGCTCAGCGAAATTAGTCTATTTCTGCACAAGAAACCCTTTATACTATTAGCGTGTTTCTTCCAATTTAGTTAGATTAGAGATTGAAGATTTTATGTAGTTTGCTAGAGAATTTTTAAAGCAGCATTTTACCGCTGTAAATTCACGCCGTGGGAGCGGGGGGAGGGGGGGGGCCCCCGCGGGCGAACACAGACAAGCTCTATCTTTTAAGAACACTGGATAAAGTTCACCAAGACTTAGTGTAGACATTGTTGGAATATCTTTATTATTAACAGTTTGCTATTGAAACATTTCCTGGATTTTGGGGCAGCCGAACTTATATTGGATACACATCATTTCTATAACTGCAGGTCTCTTTGTTAGCTGCAAAACTCCACTTTTATTATCATATACATTTCAGATAGGTGTTCAATTTCAATTTTACCATTACACCTGTGACTGTGATATATCCACCTTGCAGTTAAATTACAATCCAAGCATCTTGAAGTCAGCACAGGTTGTTTGTTGCCAAAAATACCGTGAATTGTACGAAAACATCACATTTCGTGTTTTTTGACTTTTGCACACCCACATTTTTCATTGACGCAGCATCTACGTAAATCTTAAAACAGCAATTGATATTCACCACATTTGAATTGAAAGGTGCAAAAAATACGGTTTATTATACTAAAACTAACATTACGTGTTTTTTGACTTTTGCACCCCCAAAGCATTGTTCATTGACGCAGCATCTACGTAAATCTTAAAACAGCAATTCTATATTCACCGCAGGTGAATTGAAAGGTGAAAAAAAATATCGTTTATTATACCAAAAAAATAACAGTTACGTGTTTTTTGACTTTTGCACACCCAGCATTGTTCATTGGGGCAGCATCTACATAAATCTTAAAACAGCAATTCTATATTCACCACAGGTGAATTGAAAGGTTAAAAAAATACCGTTTATTATACCAAAACATAACAGATACGTGTTTTTTGGACTTTTGCCCAGTCCAGATTTGTTGATAGACACCTTGCATTTTAAATTTAAATCCAGCAATTTTGGGTTTTGATTAGAGGGATTTGAGAATACTGTGATTTGCCGTCTTTTAATAAGAGACTTTCCAAACTATTCCATACCTTCTCAAATTTTTATATTTCTGAACAGGGAGCGAAATTGCAGGTTTTAGCGAGCAAAGAGGGGGTAGCACAGGAGAGAGGTACGAGAGAAGGTGCTCCTTCCATGCGGGCGACAACACGCATGCCAGCGGATCGTCAGTTGCAGGACCGTCAGGCCTGTCATCGCTGGTCAGGGCCCTGTGAATCTAAGTAACGAACATCGTCCCCAAATCTGCCCCTAAATGGTTAATGCAACCTGCATCTACAGTCTTACCTCCTCGTCCTCGCAGTCACGGCCACAAATGTCGTCATCAGCATCATCAGCATCCGTACAAAATGAAGCAGCCCAAATGTCAACTCGTGTACCCACTACTGTGGATAATCCATTATCTGAAGACCTCTTTGATGACAAAATGCGGTTGGGGTCAAAGGAAATGTTAAAAGATCAAGAGGATGATTTAGTCTGCTCTGACCCCATTTACTGATCCCATCAAGGAGGTGAAGGAACCCGGGTCAACGGCAAAAAATCCGGGGTGTTCGGCAACCCCCTTGCAGTGCCCCTTGCTGTAGCCCGCAGCTTCGGGATGCAGAAAGTCAGGACGACCAAGTCACTGTGTTGATGATGATGATGATGATGACGACTTTGCGACCATCCTGGTCTTTTCCTCAGAATTTGCTTGCGAGCGCTTCATCAGGGGACGAGGGGAAGACGATGGGTAGTGTCAATACGGGTCCCGCCCAAAAAGGGAGAGGGCGGTCGCAGAAGTCCGCTGATATGATTCCGCCAGCCACGGTCACGCAAACCCCGCTCCCTCTTATCGCCGTCAAAAAGGTCCAGGACCTCTCAAGCCTGGCCTTCTTAGCAAACCTCTGATTCACCCAGCGATGTCATATCCCCGCCTTGCCGTAAACGCATAAGTAGAGCAAAACCTTAAGGGGTTTAAAACCACCACAACAGGGTCTAGTCACATGCAGCGCATGCATGAGTTGAAATGGAGGAAACACTTGGCCAAAAAAGGCCAGACCGACGCCGGGCCTCCAACCACTTTCACACCCTCTGTCTACGCCTCCTCCTCCTCCGCCACCACCAAGCGTTCCTCAGCTGCCCATGTCTCTCAGAGTCAGGGATCAGGATCAGCCTCCGCTTCAGCCTCCACGTCGCCCAGTACCACCAGCACCACCAGAGACCCATCCTACCCCTTCTCCTTCCCCAGTTTGACGACCTCCGCTGTACAGCGGCCAGTCTAGCAGCCACCTTCTGTCTTCCGGGTTTTGGGAGCAGAAGAAACACTTTAACCCCAAACCATCCCAAAGCCAAAAGCCTGAATGTCGGAAATTGCCAGGCTTTTGGCCTTGGAAATGTTGCCTTTTTCGTCTGTGGACACAGATGGGTTCCCCCACGTCATGGCCCTTGCCTGCCCCCAATACCAGATGCCGAGCGGGCATTTCTTTGCCAGAAAAGCCGTCCCTGGCCCTGGCCAGCCACGTGTCATCTAAAATTTCAACGCGTTGTCTGCATCTGTGTCCGGAAAAGTCCATCTCACCACCGACACAGGGACTATAAGCAGGGCCAAGGCCGCTATATCTCTGTGACAGCTCACGGGGTAGCTGGGTGGATGTCTCTGGGGTGACGGTGGCTCTTAGGCTCGGGCACCTCTTCAAAACCGCAGGATGGTGCAGGCTCTTTCCCCCCAAGGTCCTCTGGTGGCATCACGTGCCCAGAACACCAGGCCTGTTGAAATTAATCTGCCTTGGAGACCGTCCCACACACAGGTCAGGAGCTGTGGACGGCTCTAAGCAACGAGACCGGCGCTGGCTGGGTGACAAGAACCTTTTTGCCAGGCAAGGGGGTGTGCGATAACGGCGAAATCTGCTGGCCGCCCTTAAAAATCGGTGGGGCTGGAGCACATGCCTGCCGAAGAAGCTCGAGGTCTGAGTTCGCACTTCCCCGTTTCGCCCCTGCTTCGTCCCGCCTGGCTGTGTTGCAGCGTCAGCTCGGCCTCCCCGTCAACCGTCTCATTGTTACGTGGCAACACGCTGGAATTCCACCCTCCCCATGCTCCAGCGATTTTGGCACAGCGCAATGCCATTACGCAGTACGAATGACACATGGCCTGACAAGCACGTACGGACCTCGGGTGTTTTAACCACCGAGAGTGGAGGCAGGTGAAAGAGCTCTGCACCATCCTTGCCAGATTTGAAGAAGCCACCAAAATGGGCAGTGCGGGCAATGCCCTTGTCAGCAATGAGCATTGTGGTGATCTTAGTTCTGGGAAAGATCGTTTTGGACACTCTGAAACAACAGTCCCGCCAGCGACGGGAGGGGACGGACACAGATGCGGGCATGGACCTTTCTCTCCGTCAAATCCACAAGGCCCGACAGTTTCACAATTTCATCGGTCTTCATTAGGCAGTGGTTCGGGGGCCAGAACTAGTGCAAGGGGGCATCAGCTCTCAGGTGCATCATCTCAGGCAAGTCAGGGCTGTGTTGAAGCTGTGCCGGAGGGAGCGGAGGAGGAGGAGGTATTCCTAGACACCGATGTTACCGACGTCCTGCCTTGGAAAGAGGTTGGGGCGAATTTGAGGTGAGGAGGAAGATGAGGAAGATCATTTTGCTAGTGCCCCTCGACCCAGAGGGTTGGAAATCAAGGGTCCATCTCTCACATGAGTGCTTGGATGCTGCATTTCCTCCAACATGATCCTCGCAATAAGGCCATTAAAATGAACAACAGTTACTGGGTGGCCACCCACCTGGATCCCCGGGACCAAACAAAAATCAGCACAATCCTTTCACCCACCCAAATAGAGAGTAAATTTCAGGAAATGGAGACCTTGCTGATTGATCAACTGGAGACATCTGTTGGCGTCTGCTTCACGTTCCCCAAATGTCACGGTGGAACAACATCAGCGACGTGACAGCAGTAGAGTCCCAATAGGCGTAGCGGCAGCAGCAGGCAAGGTGGCAGAAGCCTAATGGGTGACCTCTGGCAATTTGTTTACCACCTCACCAACGCATGCAATGCAGGGGACACATCCACACACAGAATCAGCTTAAGATCATGGTGCACCGACTATCTGCGTCTCAAAACCCATGTTTTTGCATGTGTTCCGACCCAATAACTTCTGGTATCCAAAATGGACGAATGGCCCGAGCTGGCTCATCATGCCATAGAGGCGTTGTCCTGCCCAGCAGCCAGCGTCATATCTGAGCGGACCTTCAGCACTGCTGGAGGAGTCATTACAGACAAACGCATCCGGCTTTACACAGATAATGTGGATCGTTTGACTTTCATCAAGATAATCAGGCATGGATTTTCTGATGATGTTGTTTGGCCCCAATTGCCGAGTCACCCATTAGTTGCCGTCTACTTCACATTCCTTTTCAAACAGAAATTTGGGCCTCTTTAAAACTTTTTTTTAAAATGATCATACTGGGAATTTTTATTCTCTTTTCCCACAGTTTTATTTTGCTGGTTTTGCTGTGAGGAGACTGTAAAAGACAGCAAGGTTTCATGACAACACCGTATTCCATTTACTCACTTTATTTCAGAAGTTTTTCGCATTGTCAATGGTTTTGAGGTCATGTTGCTGTGAATACAGCTATAATTATGGTCCTTTGGAACAGAAATGTGGCTTCTAAGTGGCATTTCTCCCTCACAATTTTTAACAGTGCTGAGAAGTCCCTTTTTATAATTTTTGGGTCATGCTGCTTTGAAATGCAGCAATAATACAGGTCCTAATTATAAAAAAAATGTTGTTTCTAACAACATTTGTTCTTCACAATTGACCAAATGGCTCAGGTCATGCTTTGAATTTTTGGGGGCATTTTGCTTTGAAATGCAGCAATACTACAGGTCCTATTCGAAAAAATATTGTTTCTTACAGACATTTGTTCTTCACAATTGTCCAAAGTGGCTCAAGGGTCATGCTTTGAATTTTTGGGGGCATTTTGCTGTGACATGCACTATACTAGAGGCCTATTCCCAAAAAATGTAGTTTCTAACAACATTTGTTCTTCACAATTGACCAAAGTGGCTCAAGGTCATGCTTTGAATTTTTGGGGACATTGCCTGTGACATGCAGCTATACTATAGGTCCTATTCTAAATTTTTTTGTTTCTAACAGACATTTGTTCTTCACAATTGTCAAGAGTGGCTCAAGGGTGATGGTGCTGTCAGAAACAGGAATAGGTAGGACACTGTTAATGGACACATAAATTGCAAAATGACTTGTATTTGCAAGATCTTAACATAGCTATCAATCCCGTATTTAGACAACCCATTTAATACAATGAAAAAAAAGAAACAAAGACATGGTGGGATTCCATCCATTTAAAAATGTGTTTTCTAGAATTAAAGTACTAAAAAACTTGCAATTTCAAAATGCTGTTAAAAAAATTCCTCTGAATTGTACAAGGGAGGTACAGGGAAAAATTGACCAGATGTAGGGTTTTTCAGAGGACATGGATTTGGACATGGGCAGAGAACAAAGTACAGAGACCATTTCCTCCAGCACTTGAGTAAAATGGGGAAAAAGAATGCCAGATAAAGGGGAACCCGGGTGTAAAAAGGGGCGTTAACCACCAGTATTTCCAAGTGAAGCTCAATTGGTCCACACTCATACGGAGGACAAGCGCTACCCAGGGATGACTGTGTACTGAGGAAGGCTGGAGTTCTCAAACTTCCGGGTTCCACACTCTGCTTCAGCACGACAGTTTTCGTTGCTGCGTCATCAGGGGATTTTAACCTGTGTGTTAATAGATGGACGGACGCCAAACCTGGGCTCTCCCCCGCACCCACTGTAACTCCGGCCCTGGTCATGCTGTGGCCCGGACAGGTATAGTCAATGTCCAGTGAAACTAAAATGGTGGTTGAAAAGACTCCTTTTTCCGGCACTTTTTAAATGTGGGGTCATGCAGGTTTGGGCTCATGCTGTGGCCAGGACAGGGTTATTCAATGTCCAGTTCAAGTAAGATGATGGTTCAAATCATACTGCCTTCTGGCACTTTTCAATTTGTGGGTGATACAGGTTTAAGGTCACTGTGTACAAGACAGGATATGAATGTTCTGTGACTTTTTTCTGTTACTTTTTTAACCTAAGTTTGTTGCCTAAGAAGTACACGTATCCATTTGACTGTTGTGGATGTTAATTTCAGCTTCTCCAGCCTTGTTTGGGTGTAATAATGAAGGTTTTGTTGCACTTCCATAGACTTTAATGGTCAACGCTCATAATCGACGCTCACTATCGAAAAACCTTATCGATAGCGGCCGACTATCGACTATCGATCGATCTCGATAGCCAACGCAATCGCTCAACACTAGTTGTAATGGACTGCGCAGACCCCTAGGTATTTCGGGCCGATTTCACATATTTAGTGAGCGCCGAGGCGTGAGACATCAGGCTTGCCTCCTTCCTTCTCAGGTGTTCAAGCCGCCATGGATGATTGCTGGGTGTTTCATCTCTATGCTGGCCCCAGCCTAAGCCAGCCGTCTCCGCTTGTAACAAAATCTGTGATCGCTCTGTTTCAGAGAAACAGAAACTCTCTGCTCGATTTCCTGTGCTTTTTGCAATATCTTCAAATGACATAATGAGTCGCAGCAAGCACAACAAAGGCTAAAATGGAGAAACAAAGTCACTACGATACAATGTAGCCTTTAGTATCTTGAAGCTGAGTATTGCTTGCACTGCTCTTAGATCGGGTTCTCCACTCCCACATAGGCATTCACAAAGACATGCGTTGAGGCAGTGCAATAAAAGCCATAGCACCTTTAATAATCATTTCATTAAAAAGTAGACATTAACCCGTGATTGACAGTATGTCCTGTACGACAATAAATGTAAAGCATATACTCAGCAATTAGTAGCGGCATTGCCTGCCGTTAAGAGTTCATTCAATGGCGCCGCTCCTGGCATAGGAAGCGATGAGACGCCGGCAATCAAGCAGAACTGAGTCACTCGTGGACGTTTCGGGGATAGCTCCTCCCCTTCCTCAAGCACATCGGTCAAAGAGGTTTGGACTGACTTATATACAATTTAAAACCAACAACAATATATTATATACACAGCAGAGAATTCAGCATAGAGCAATATATGATGTAACAATATACCAAGCTTTAGATTAATTTTACTTTCACGGCTCAGAGAAAGACCCGTAAATTAAGGTTTTCGTTTAACCCATTTGGGGCCATTGATTCCAATGATACAATCCAATATGCCTCCCGCTTTAATAGTTTTACAGTTAATTGTGTATGATCCTCACATATCACTTTCTCTAATATACACCATTTTAATTCCGATACTCCATGATTGGCCATGGCAAAATGCCTGGCCACTGATGTCTCACCATATGTTTTTCTCTCCTCATCTCTAGTAGCAATGTTGTCACTTTTTTGTACTAGTTGCTTTTTAAATGTACGGATTGCCGAACGATGTTCGTTTAATCTCACCTTCACAGATCTCATTGTCTGTCCGACATATATATATCCACAAGGGCATTTGTATACCACGCTACTGCTATCACATGTGTGATTAGAGGATTTCATATTAGAGAAAGTGATATGTGAGGATCATACACAATTAACTGTAAAACTATTAAAGCGGGAGGCATATTGGATTGTATCATTGGAATCAATGGCTCCAAAAGGGTTAAACGAAAACCTTAATTTACGGGTCTTTCTCTGACCCGTGAAAGTAAAATTAATCTAAAGCTTGGTATATTGTTACATCATATATCGCTCTATGCTGAATTCTCTGCTGTGTATATAATATATTGTTGTTGGTTTTAAATTGTATATAAGTCAGACCAACCCCTGTGACCGATGTGCTTGAGGAAGGGGAGAAGCTATCCCCGAAACGTCCACGAGTGACTCAGTTCTGCTTGATTGCCGGCGTCTCATCGCTTCCTATGCCAGGAGCGGTGCCATTGAATGAACTCTGAACGGCAGGCTATGCCGCAACTAATTGCTGAGTATATGCTTTACATTTATTCTCATACAGGACATACTGGCAATCACGGGTTAATGTCTACTTTTTAATTAAATGATTATTAAAGGTGCTATGGCTTTTATTGCACTGGCTCAACTCATGTCTTTGTGAATGCCTATGTGGGAGTGGAGAACCCGATCTAAGAGCAGTGCAAGCAATACTCAGCTTCAAGATACTAAGGCTACATTGTATCGTAGTGACTTTGTTTCTCCATTTTAGCCTTTGTTGTGCTTGCTGCGGCTCATTATGTCGTTTGAAGATATAGCAAGAAGAACAGGCAATCGAGCAGAGAGTTTCTGTTTCTCTGAAACAGAGCGATCACAGATTTTGTTACAAGCGGAGACGGCTGGCTTAGGCTGGGGCCTGCATAGAGATGAAACACCCAGCAATCATCCATGGCGGCTTGAACACCTGAGAAGGAAGGAGGAAAGCTTGATGTCTCACGCCTCAGCGCTCACTAAATATGTGAAAGCGGCCCGAATACCTAGGGGTCTGCGCAGTCCATTACAACCCATCCTGATACCAGAAGATACTAAATATAAAGAAAAATGGACAGCTTTTAGTAATCGATATTCCATTGAATTGATGTATTTGTCCCTGCAACATCTCCAAATCGCTATTACACAGGTGCAAGGAGAAATTAAGATCGTGGAGGAAGAGTTTAAAAGAGATACATCAATGGATGAATTTAACCGCATTAATTAAGAATTGAAAGCCAATATTGATAAGCTGAAATCCACACTCTTACAAAATAAGATAAAAAAATTCGAAAGAGACACTAAAGATTACGCTAATGGTCGTGTGTACACATGGATGGATGAAAGAAAACATCATCGTCCGTTTAAATCCCAAAGAGGAAAAAATGGTTGGAGTACAGCATCATCTGGAACGGAGGATGTCGGCTCACAAGATAGGAGTATGAGGCGAGATGGGAGGTTTAACAGCCAACCGAAACAGAGAGATTTTTTAGAAGATCCAACTACAAGTACGACCAGCAATCCACTGCCTATAAGTACAGGAAAACAGGCGCAAGAAGTTGTTCCCAAAACAACAACTACCAGAGCCCGGAAGAAAAATCAATATTAGCGATGAACATTTCCTCCAAAGATCTAACCTCTGAGCAGTTGGCGGTAATTAATAAGGGGTTAAATTTTGTCCCTAACCCATGAAAAAGAACTCTTTGACTTTAATTTTTTTTTGATTTTTTAAAATTTTTGGCCGTAACATCTGTTTAAGAATTTTTTTTTCCACAGGAAAAAACGCATAAAATGGAGTTTTGGTGATAAGGGTTGCCCAATAAATTAAAAAAACAAATCAGTTCGCCCCCGGAAATCAATTTTTCCTTTCCCTTTGGGGAGGTATTCCAACAGCTTGTCACCAAAAAAGGGTCCCCTCAAGGGAGGCAAAGCGACTTAAACAAAGAGTTAATAAAAAAATTTTTCTAGAGGGGAGGGGATAGCTTTAAAAACAGTTGAAAAATGATAAGTCCCTTACTTTTTAAAAAAGCAGAAAAGGGGAGGTGGAAACTTTTAAATCATGGAAACTGCATCATTTTTAAACGGGGGGAAAACAATTACAGTTACAACCAAAATAAAAACAAAAAATTAAGGTAAAATCCTACACAAAAATTAAAACCCAAACTTTTATCCATGACACTTTGGGGGATGTACAAAGGCACTATCACCCGGGGCATTTCATGAAAATGTTAAAAAACAAACCCAGGGGTCCCTTTTTTTTAAAAAAACCCCAAAGGTTCCTTTAAGTAAGATAGGCGAATTTCTCAAAAATTCTGATTGGGGTCATTTCGCCGAATTTTCCGACAAAAAAAAATTCGGTCCAAAATTACTTCGGGACAAATCGCGTTAAAAAGCAGCTTTTTCCCCAGGCTGCACAGAGCCGGGGGGTGTGGTAGAACGTTGTGCCATGCTTAAATTTTGGGCAGAGGGACCCTTGGTTTGGTTTTCCCATACAATGTTGTGTTTTTAGTATGCACGAAAATTTATCCCCGCCCCCCCTTGGGAAATTCGCTTCACTATAAAATTCCCTGGGCATTTTAAGAGGGAAAAAACTGACCAAAAAACCCAATTTCATGCCACCCGAAACTGGAAAAAAACAACCCGAAGAGTTTCGGGTGGAAACCCAATTATTGACAGAGTGTGGAGGTGACGGCGGCACCACAGCAGCATGATTTTCGGGCAGTGGCACAAGGGATATTCTGGGGGTGGAAAAACAGGAGGGAAGCCACAAAAATGGCACAATGACTGAAACGAAAACCCCGGCGGAAAAGGCATAGGTCGGCTGGAAACAATGACTTTCGGGAGGTGGCAAAACGGGAGGAAGCACAAAAGGGCACAATGACTGAGAGGGGAGGTCACGGCGGCAGAAAAAGAGGACAGGCAGTAGCAAAATTTGGACACAGTGTGGGGACACGCAGCAGCCACAGCGGGCAGAATGAGGTCAAAAAAAGTGGCAAAAAGGGACAAAAGTGGGGGAGGACAGGGGCCCCCAGCCCACAGCGCAGCATGAGGTTAGAAAGGGGCCAAAAAGACACAGGGGTGGAGGACACGGCACACCCCACACGCAGTACGAGTCGGGGAAAAGTGGCAAAATGCATTCTGGATGTGGCAAAACAGGGGAAGCCACAAAATTTGGCAAAATTTACCAAAAACCGGAGGTCAGGGCGGCGAACCCATGAGGTTGGGCCAGTGCAAAATGCTTTCCCTTGAGGGGGCAAAAACGGGAAATAGGCCACAGAGGGGCACAATGACTGAGAGTGGGGGTTTCACCCCAGCAGCATTTTTGGGGTGGGGCCCAAGGGGCAAAATAACATTTTTTGGAGGGGGCCAAACAGGGGGAAGCCACAGAGGGGGCACAATCACACAGGGGAAAAAAGGTCACAACAGCAGCAGTACGAGGTCAGGGCATGGCACAATGAAAATTCGGAGGGGGGAAAAACGGGTATTAGGCCACAGAGGGGCACAATCACACAGTGTAAAAGGGTCACAACAGCACAGTACGAGGTCAGGCAGTGGTCACAATAAATTTCCCTGGAGGGGGCAAAACATTTTTAAAGGCCCCACAGTGTGGCCCCAATTTGAACAGTCTGGAGGGAAATGCGGGAGTCACAGAAAAGCAGCATGGGTCAGAGAGGGCACAATGAAAATTCTGGGGGTGGCAAAACAGGAGGAAGCCACAGAGTGGCACAATAAAAAGATTTGATTTTCCCGGGGCAGCAGAAAGGGGCCCAAGGCATGGCACCAATGACAAAAAGTGTGGAAAAACGGGGGGGCCAGCAGCCACATCACACATGGGGTTTCAACAGTGGCAAAATTTTGAAAAATTTCCCTGGAGGTGGCAAAAAAGGAGTGGGGCCACAGAGTGGCACAATGACAGAGTTTTTGGGGTTTGCCCGGCGGCGGAGCAACAGCTTTAAGGCAGAGAGGGCAAAAAGGGACACAGTGTGGATGTCAGGGCAACACAAACAGCAGCAAGAAATGGGGGCCCATAAAAGGTTGGACAATGACAGGTTTTTGAGGTGAGTAAAAATTACCAGTTCCTGAAAAGGGAAGGGTGTTTGAAAAATTTGGAAAAACTGGCAGCAGTTTTGGGGTGGCATCAGGCAGGGGGCGGAAAATCAGAATAGTGGCGAGCAGGAATTTTTGAACCTAGACTGCCCGCCTAAGTTCTTTTGGTGTGGGGGAAAAAATCCTGGCCGATCCAGGGCCGGATTCTCTTGAAAAAGGGCAGTCTTTTTCCAAAATTTCCCGGGAAAAGCGGGTTCCCCTTTGGGGGGTAAGGGAGGGCCCCCGCCGCATTGAACCCCCGCCTGTTTTGCCAACTACTGGCCGGGCGGGAAAACAGCTTTTTCCACGAAAAACCCCGGAAAAATTTACGGCCCAAAAACCTTTTAGGCTGCCCAGTACCCCGCGGATCTTTCAAATTTTGAGGGGGAAAGAGTGCTGTCCAAGTGGGGCCCAAAACCCCTGTTGGTTCGGGGATTTGGCTCCGGGTCCTCTGCGCTGGCGACTGCCCCCACTAGGGGGTTGGAAGGAAGTTTCCCCATCAGTGACTCCAGACTTATTTACTACGGGATAAGCGGGTACTGCCCTACCCCCCCCCCACCTTCCCCCAGCATCCCCCGGCGTAGAAACGTGAGCGCTGGGGAAACCCCCCGGGCCCCCAAAACCCCTGTAAAGGGGAAAGGGACGATGCCACACATGGGCAGGGGGGCCAAACTGATACGGGGGATTTCCCAATAGTATTTTTTTTTGTCCCCCCTCTCAATAGCGGGGAAAAAGGGCTCCCTTTTTTGGACCGGTAGCGAGGGTCCAATAGGGGAGAGCCAAAAAATTTCCCCCTCGGGCCCGGATGCTAAACTTTTGGGCTTCACTACCGGGCAAATAACATGCTGGGGGCCAAACTCCCTAATAACTCCGAGGGGTTTCCCTGCCCCCCACCTCCACTGTATACTGCCACGGTGCTTGGGGGTCAAACTGCCCCCGTCTTCCTCATCTCCATCCACCTCCTCCAGCTGCTCCCTGCTCCTCCTCCTTGTCACCTGGGTTTGAAAAAACCACTCATTTTAAACCCAAAAATGCTTCTGCTCCAATTCCTCCTCCTCCCCTCCTCCATTTCCCGTCCCCACCCACCATGGGCCACGAGATGTAGTCGCCCCATCTCCAGTCCCCGCCCCCAAAAGATTTTTCAAGCATCTGTTCCAGGGCACGAACAGTGGAATGACGTTTTTTCTTCCCCCAAATCCTGGCGACTGACAAAAAAACGTCGCCCCCTCGAATGGCCTTTTAACAAACGGCAAAAAGGTTTACGATAAAGCGCCACTGTCTGACATCAAAGTTTACAAAAGGGGATTATTTCTGTCCCGCCTTATTTATCAAAAAAAACGTTGTGGGCCCTTTTTCTTTTCCCTTACAGTCGGGTTTCCTACATGTGCACTTTAATTTCCAGCGGGTGGAAAAATCGCATATCAAGTGTTGGGGGAGGGGCCCTTCTGCCCCCCCCCTGCAACCCCCCGAGGAGGGTGGGTTTCCCGGCTTTGTACGAATGGTTTAAAATGCATGCCCCAGTTTCCCCGGCCATTTTCAGAATGTTCTTTTAAATTTGGGGGGAGACTTTAAAAACCTTTTTACAAAAAAAAGATTGAAACCCCGTGCGCCATGCAGGGGCATGGGGCCAACCTTCCCCGTGGGAGCGCGGACCAAAATGTTCCTCCCATTGTCCCTCAAACCCTGGTTTCCGGGTTTTTCAGGGTTGGCGCGGGGAAAGCCACAAAATTTGATTTCTTGCTGCATGACGGGAACAAATTTTCCCCCCCTTGTGAAATTCGTTTCCCCCAGGCAACCATGGGGTAGAACTGCCCTGAAAAAACCACTTTTGCCCAAAAATGTGGTATGATGGAGGGGTTTCTTGTGGAGGTAGATGGGGGGGTGATGGGGAGGGAGGGAGGGGGCGGACATTGGCCCCAGGTGCAGCAGTTTGAAAAACGTGGAGGAGAAAAACGGCGTCTCCTGTCCAAGTTGTTGGTTTTGGGCCCGGGGGGAAGCACAAATTTTCCCATTGGGGCCCTAAAGGAAATGTACTGGGGCCCCGAAACCGTAGTTCAGCTCCAAAACCCGCGCTGGGGGCCGGGGCAAACCCTTGGGGAAAAAACCGATAACTCAAGGACTGGGCCCCCCTTTCCCGTTCTACAATTTTTATGAAGTGCCCGGTACTCCTTTTTGGAAAAAAAAATTACGGGTTGGAACCTCCATCTCCGGCCCCGGGACAAGCCATTAGTTTTTCTGAAGGGGCAAAGTCCACCATTTGGAATGGGGGGGACCCGCAATGCCAACAAATTTGGGAAAAGGGGCAAAGGTACTGTGCCCTTTGAAGGTTTTTACCAAAACTGTTTTCTCTTTTGCAATCCCCTCACTGAACACTGCGGCCCAGAGACGAGGGGCAGGAGCAAACTGGGCCGGAGATGATGTCAAAGAGAAAAAAAGCTCCCCTTCTGCAGAGGGGTGGGGCCATGACTGGCTGCAAAGGCATGAGTTTCCACTGGGGGGCTGCCCCTGGGTGCTTTGCTTTGGGAGGCAGGGTGGGCCAAACCCCATCTGACCACGGGGGCCCCCCAGGCCACCGGATGGGTTTACGCTGCAAAGTGTTGACGGGAGGGCCCTGGGCCAAAGTTAGTTTTCCCCGGGCCCCTCTTCACTTTTTTTTCCCCCCCAGGGTTCTACATATTTCCCATATTTGGCTCCTCCGGTGTCTTACAAAGAACTGCCACACCGCCGAGTAACGGGATTTAAACCCCCAACACCCGCACGAGTTCTACTGGGGCCGCCGGGAAAATGGGCCTGATATCCCCCTGTGGGCCGCTACTTTCTTTTGGGCCTGCAAAGCGGGGTTTTTTTCCCCCGTGGCCGCCCTTTGGGTCCCCAACCTCACACTCTGCTAGGGGAAACCCCCTGCTCACGCCACAAGAAAACCCAAATTTCGGGTGCGCTGCTACCCGACGCCAAGAAAAACGCCCTTGCCTCACCCCGGGTCCCAATGCGGGCGCTTTATAAACATCAATTTGTTTTCAATCGTTAAAATGGGTGGCCCCATCCCGGTCTTGGTATGCCGAGGCTAACCTCTCAAAAAACATGACCACCCCTGCCACTCCCCCCACTATACTTTGCCGGGTACTGCAAGGGAAACAGGGGGTATTGGCCCCCAAATTTTTTCGCTGCCAAATAGCTGCGACTTTCCCTCCTCAAATTTTTCAACCTCCTAAAATTTGGGGCTGAGCCCAGACCACATAAATAGATCTCTGGCTTTAGGGGAAACCGGTGGGACAGAGGCGGGCTGAGGACAGGTTTAGGGGTTCTGACCTTCTCCCGGGGCCCCGCCAAATTTAAAGGGGTTTTGTCTAGGTTTCCCCCCCGAACTCTTGCTGGGGTTTTCAGAATGTCATCTGGGGTAAGAGGGGGGGCCTAGTCAACCCCAAAAGCAAGGGAAACCCCTTGGGGTTCCCGAAAAACAACACACAGCCGCTAGAAAGACGCGGGAGTTGTGGCCTCAACCCCATTTACCCCTTTCTGTGACGTCCCCCTTTCGTGCCGACCCGGGCCTGTTTCCAAATGTTTTTTTGCCACTGCCACCGCAGGGCAGAGCCTTCCCCCTCTCTGTCTGACATACTGTTTGTTCTAAAATGTACAGACACTGTTTGATGATGATATCTGTATGAAAATATACCCCCTTTTTTTTGACCCCCAAATAAACCCCAGTAATAACTTGGGAAAACCCCTTGGGTAAAATTGGGGCTCCACAAATGGCCGGGAAAAAAATTTATTTGATGTGTCTTTTAAAAACACGTGTTTTTACAAATTAAAAGCACAAACAGGTTTAAATTTAACCTTCGGACATGAATTAGCACAGGAAAAATGTAATTTTTTGGCTTTGAAAAGACGTTTATTTTTGTCAAAACACCTCAAAACAACGCTAATTTAAACCCGGAGTAAATTCCCCAAAAGAATTGAGCCCACAAACTAGTAACTTTGTAGCGTGTTACAATTGCGTGTTTTTCTACGCACCCAAAGAACAGTTGTAAAAAACCCTTGCTTTGAATTAGGCTACAAAAAATGTATATTTTTTTGTTTTGAAAAAACGGTTTCTTGGGCACACACCAGCAAAACAATTTTAATGAACCCCTGGAGTAAATTTGCCCAAAGAATTAGCCACAAATTTGTACTTTTTTAGCGTGTTACAATTGTGTGTTTTCTACGCCACCCAACAAGAAAACATGTAAAAAACCTTTGCTTGAATTAGGCTAAGGAAAAAATGTAAATTTTTTTGGCTTTAAAAAAGACGGTTTCGGGGGGTTCAGCACACCAGCAAAAAAACGCTTAATTAACCCCGGATGTAAATTTGCGAAATAGAATTGACAGCCAAAAATGAAGGGTATTTGTATTGTAAAAACGCTGTTTTTTTAAAATGAATAAAACAAAGGGGCTTAGATCCCATTTGGGAATTTTAAGTTATGCAGTGCATGGACCACACTCATTTCAGATCCAACCCCCAAAAAAAATTTGAAAAGAAAATTAAAGGAACAGTCCTGAGACAAGCTGAGACACCCCACAGAAATCGCTATAAAAAATCAAATTTTTCATAAGACTATCAGCCGCGGGGAGCACCTTCCTGATGAGCACATGAAGGAGTGTGAGCTCCCGGGGTCGCGCCCGGGTTAATAGTGCGGTTACTCCAGAATCCCCCCCGGTCTCTGATTGGTTCCCTTGCACTGTCATTCAGGCTACCCCTTCTTCCTCCCAGAGTGCTTTGCCCCATGTAGCCCCATGTGCTCGCAGCCATTTTATCAATCAAAAGAACACTTCGTTCACCCGAAGTACCCCCACAGTTCGACTTCGTTCCGAACCGAAGTTTTCCTGAAATTCTAAACGAATTCCACTTCATTAGAATCAATTCGCCCATCTCTATCCATAAGTCTATGGAGAATCCCCCGGGACGACCCATCGTCTCTGGGGTGGATTCACTGTTGGAAACTTTGTCAAATTATCTGGATATGTACCTACAGCCTGTCATAAAGAAAGAAAAATATATCCTCCATGACACCGGCCAATTTTTAAGATCTATACAACATATCGTGGGTACTCAGGTCAATTGGATCTGTACTCTTGACCTCAAATCTCTATTTACAAATATTCCTATGGAGGATGGGGTTAATGCGGTGCATGAGGGGTTTGCCAGAATTCTAACCTTTCTAATTCTCAAATAGCTTTTTTGTTACAGCTCTTGGATATTGTGCTGACAAAAAACTATTTTCGGTTTGGGGACGATATGTACATTCAGTTACAGAGTACCTCTATGGGGTCTCCTGTTACCCTAGTTACGCCAATCTCTACATGAGATATTTTGAGACTAAATATGTCTTTTCTTCAGTACAAAAAGAATGTATGGTGTGCTGGTACAGATATGTCGACGATGTGTTCATGCTATGGTCAGGGTCTGAGGTGCAGCTTGACGGCTTTGTCGCATATCTGAACAGCATTCAACCTCTCATTCAGTTTACACTCTCTAAGAGTTGTACAGCTATTTCATATTTGGATGTTTTGGTTGAAAAAAAAATGGGGGTCCCCTACATACTTCCTTATACTCTAAAGAGTCAGATCGTAACAAACGTGCTCATGGGGCTCGAGTCAACATGCCCCCAAACATTTAGAGGTTTAGTAAAGGGCCAATTTGATGAGGGGGACGACGTAATATGTTCAGGACGAACTAGGTATCAAATAAGCATGAAAAACATTCTCACGAGTTCATTAACCGAGGGTACCATCAAGATGAATTACAACGCATTGCGTTGGAAGTATCAGCCACTCCAAGAGAAAGCCTACTGATGGGTAGTTGTAATAAGAAGAAAAAATATAATCGGTTGATGTACACATCCACATATGATAGGCACGCAGGTATGATCAGACAAACCATTCTTAAACATTGGAAAATTCTGCGGTCAGAAGGGTAAAACTATTGGGCAGCAATTGATATCTTCAGATTTCAAGAAACATGGTACACAAGAAAAAATTCAGACAGTTTTTAGAAGTTTCTAGAAACTGGCACCTTTGCTTGTCTTAGGTGTCAGAACTGTTCTTCTGTTATTAAAGGTGACTCTATTTGCCATCCAACTAAGGGACATACTATCAAAATTAGAGGATTTCACACATGTGATAGCAGTAGCGTGGTATACATGCTCAAATGCCCTTGTGGATATATATATGTCGGACAGACAATGAGATCTGTGAAGGTGAGATTAAACGAACATCGTTCGGCAATCCGTACATTTAAAAAGCAACTAGTACAAAAAAAAGTGACAACATTGCTACTAGAGATGAGGAGAGAAAAACATATGGTGAGATATCAGTGGCCAGGCATTTTGCCATGGCCAATCATGGAGTATCGGAATTAAAATGGTGTATAATAGAGAAAGTGATATGTGAGGATCATACACAATTAACTGTAAAACTATTAAAGCGGGAGGCATATTGGATTGTATCATTGGAATCAATGGCCCCAAAAGGGTTAAACGAAAACCTTAATTTACGGGTCTTTCTCTGAGCCGTGAAAGTAAAATTAATCTAAAGCTTGGTATATTGTTACATCATATATTGCTCAATGCTGAATTCTCTGCTGTGTATATAATATATTGTTGTTGGTTTTAAATTGTATATAAGTCAGACCAACCCCTGTGACCGAGGTGCTTGAGGAAGGGGAGAAGCTATCCCCGAAACGTCCACGAGTGACTCAGTTCTGCTTGATTGCCGGCGTCTCATCGCTTCCTATGCCAGGAGCGGCGCCATTGAATGAACTCTGAATGGCAGGCTATGCCGCAACTAATTGCTGAGTATATGCTTTACATTTATTGTCGAAACAGGCCCATACTGTCAATCCACGGGTAATGTCTACTTTTCAATGAAATGATTAATTAAAGGTGCTATGGCTTTTATTGCACTGGCTCAACTCATGTCTTTGTGAATACCGTAAAATACACGCCATTTTAACACGCTACAAAGCTGGTAATTTTTGGTTGCTCATTTATTTTGCGCAATTTAGGTCCAGGGGTTAATTAAGCGTTGTTCTGCTGTAGTGGTCACTAAACGAAACGTTCTTTTTCACCGCCAAGGAAGAAATTTTGCCCGTAGCATAATTCATAGCCGAAGGTTAATTACAAGTTTTTCTGTTGTTGGTGTTCCGTAAAATACACACCGTTTTAACACGCTGCAAAGCTGGTAATTGTTGGCAGCATAGTTCTTTTGCGCAATTTATATCCAAGGGTTAACTAAGTATATTTTTGCAGTTGTACTTAGTAAAAGAAACTTTCTTTTTCACCGCCAAAAAAGAAATTTTGCCTGTAGCATAATTCATATCCGAAGGTTAATTAAGCCTTTGTGCTTTTATATTCAGTAAAATACACAGAGTTTTTAAACGGCACATACAAATCAATTTTTCCTGCCCATTTGTGGAGCGCAATTTATATCCAAGAGTTACCCAAGTTTGTTAGTGGGTTCATTTAGAGTCAAATACAGGGTGTGTATTTATCATATACAGATATCTTCATCAAACAGTGACAATGAACCATGGTGACGGACAATGGGAGTAACATGGTGTCCGCGCTGCACCGCGGACGGAAGGTCCATGCGCCCTGCATGTCGCATGTGTTCAATCTGTTTGTGAAAAGGTTCCTGAAGTCTTCCACCGATCTTCAGAAGATTCTGAAAATGGCCAGGAAACTGCATGCACTTCATCCATTCCTACATAGCCAGGAACACCCTTCTCGTGTTGCAGCGGCAGAATGGCCTCCCCCCCCCCAACACCTCTGATATGCGATGTTTTCCACCATTGGAATTTCCCGCCTGCACATGTTGGGACCGGCTGTATGAAAAAGAGAAAGGCCATTAACGATTTTTTGATGAAACCAAGCGGATAGGAGTACTCCTCTGTGTAACTTTGATGTCAGCCAGTGGCAGCTCATGCGTGACACCTGCTGTTTGTTGAGGGGCCATTCGAGGAGTACTATATTGTCAGTCGCCAGGAATAGGGATGAATAACGTCATTCCACTGCTTCATGTCCTGGAACAGATGCTGAAAAATCTGTCTGGGCAGGGACTGGAGACGTGCGACTACATCTCGCGGGCCACATGAGTCCGATGGGGACTTGAACTGGAGGAGGGGGAGAACATTGGAGCAGAAGCATTGTCTGGTGAAATGAGGGGGAATTTTCTACCCAGGTGACAAGAGAGGAGGAGCAGGAGCAGCTGGAGGAGGTGGATGGAGATGAGGAAGACGAGGCAGGATGACCCGCAAGCACCGTGGCAGTATACAGGGAGATGGAGGCAGGACCCCTCGGAGTCACTTGTGCAGATGGCCGCAGCATGCTGATTTGCCTGGCTAGTGACAGCCGAATAGTCACCATCCAGCAGAGGGACGACTTCTGGCTCTCCACCCTATTGGGCCCTCGCCCACCGGTCCAAAATGGAGCCTTTTTCCCAGCTGCTGAGAGGGAAGACAAACTCAAATACTATAGGGAAATCCTCCCTAGTTTAGTTGGCCGCTGCCTATGTGCGGCATCGTCCCTCCTCTGACAGGTCTGACCGGGGGTTCTTCAGCGCTCACACGTACTACTTTCCCGCGGCTGCTGGGGGAAGGTGAGGGGTGGGTGGGTAGGAGCAGTACCTGCTCCATCAGCAGCTACCTAAGTCTGGAGTCACTGATGAGCAGCTTCCTTCAACCCGCTTAGTGAGGAGGGTAGGTCGCCAGCAGCAGCAGCAGGACCTGGAGCAGGGGCCCTGAACCAACAGGTGGTGGCCTACTTGGACAGCACTCTGCCACCCCATTAGAAGATCCGCTGGACTACTGGGCAGCCAAACTGGATGTGTGCCGCAACTTGCCGGTTTCCCAGTAGACAAGCTGTCCTGCCCGGCCAGTAGTGTGGCATCAGAGCGGGTGTTCAGTGCGGCGGGGGCCATCGTTACCCCAAGGAGAACGCGCTTGTCCATGGGAAATGTGGAACAACTGACCTTTGTCAAGATGAATCAGGCGTGGATAGGTAAGGATTTCCACACACCAATGCCTTAGGCGTCAGATAACATCAGCCATGACCCCTCACCCAAACTGTGAGAAATGAGTCTGGGTTCAAACTACGTGCCTCAGCCACATTTGATTGCCGCCACCTGCTGATGCCACACATCTGCTGACAGTTTCCCATCTGCCACCAACCATTTTACAAGGACTGATATTGCCACCCCCCTCAACACTTTTGTCTTGTGCCACTCTATGACCCCATTTCTGCTGCTGCTGTTGCTGGTGCCGTGACATCCACACTGTGTCATTGTGCCACTGTCTGACCTTATGCTGCTGCTGTTGCTCCTGCCGTGCCCTCCACACTGTGTCATTGTGCCACTCTGTGGCCTTCTCCTGTTTTTACCACCTCCAGAATGTCATTGTGCCACTGTCTGACCTCATGCTGCTGCTGTGGCTGCTGCCGTGCCCTCCACACTGTGTCATTGTGCCCCTTTTGTGGCCTTCTCCTGTTTTTTGGCCACCTCCAGAATGTTATTGTGCCACTCTTGACCTCATGCTGCTTGCTGTGGCTGCTGCATTGCCCTCCACAGTTTGTCATTGTGCCACTCTGTGCCTACTCCCGTTTTTTGCCACTTCCAGAATGTCATGTCCAAATCACTGACCTCATGCTGATGCTGGGCTGCTGCATTGGCCCCTCCCACACTGTGTCATTGTGCCACTCTGGCCTAAATCCTGTTTTTTGCCACTTCCAGAATTGTCATTGTGCCCTCACTGACCTCAAAGCTGATGCTGGTGGCTGGCATTGCCTCCACACTGTGTCATTGTGCCACTCTGTGGCCTACTCCTGTTTTTTTTCCACTTCCAGAATGTCATTGTGCCCCTCACTGACCTCATGTGGGTGCTGTGGCTGCTGCCTTGACCTCCAATCTCTGTCATTGCGCCACTCTTGGCCTACTCCTGTTTTGCCACCATCCAGAATGTCATTGTGCACTCTCTGAACTCATGCTACTGCTGTGGCTGCTGCCGTGTCCTCCAAACCCTGTCATTGTGCCACTCTCTGACCTCAATGGCCTCTGCTGGGGGCTGCTGCCTTGACCTCCACTCTTGGGCATTGTGCCACTCTGTGGCCTACTCCTGCTCTTGCCACCTCCAGAATGTTATTGTGCCACTGCCTGACCTCATGCTGCTGCTGTGGCTGCTGCCGTGCCCTCCACACTGTGTAATTGTGCCACTCTGTGGCCTACTCCTGTTTTTGCCACCTCCAGAATGTTATTGTGCCACCCCTCTGACCTCATGCTGCTGCTGTGGCTGCTGCCTTGACCTTCACTCTCTGTCATTGTGCCACTCCTTGGGTACTCCCGTTTTTTCCACCTCCAGAATGTCATTGTGCTACTGTCTGACCTTTATGCTGCTGCTGTGGGTGTTGCCGTGCCCTCCACACTGTGTCATTGTGCCACCCCTCTGACTCATGCTGCTGCTGTGGTGCTGCCTTGACCTCCACTCTCTGTCATTGTGCCCCTCTGTGGCCTACTCCTATTTTTGCCACCTCCAGAATGTCATTGTGCTACTGTCTGACCTCATGCTGCTGCGTGGCTGTTGCCCCTGCCCTCCACACTGTGTCATTGTGCCACTCTCTGACCTATCTCTGCTGTGGCTGCTGCCCTTTACCCCACTCTCTGTCATTGTGCCACTCGTGGGCCCACTCCTTTTTTTGCCCCCTCCAAATTCATTTTGGGCCCCTGCTACCTCATGCGCTGTTGGCGTTCCTGTCCCCCACACGTGTCATTGTGCCACTTCTGACCCCATGCTGCTGCTGCCCTGACCTCCCTCTCTGTCATTGGCCCGCCCCTCCCCCCCCCCCCCCCCCCTTGGCCCACTCCTGTTTTTTCCACCTTCAAATGTCATTGTGCCCTCTCTGACCTCATGCTGCTCTTGGCTGCGCCTTGACCTCCACTCTCGTCATTGTGCCACTCTGTGGGCCTACTCCCGTTTTTGCCCCTCCAAAAGTTATTGTGCCACTGCCGACCCATGCGCTGCTTGTGGCTTTTTGCCCCCTGCCCTCCAACTGTGTCATTTTGCCACTTGGGCCTCTCCTGTTTTTGCCCCTCCAGAAGTATTGTGCCAGTCTGACCTCATGCTGCGCTGTGGCGTTGCCGTGTCCTCCACCTGTGTCTTTGCCACCTCTGACCTCATGCGCTGCTGCGGTGACCTCCCCTCTCTGTCATTGTGCCACTCTGTGGGCCTATCCCTTTTTTTCCACCTCCAGAAAGTCATTTGCCACCTCTGACCTCAGCTCTGTGGGGTGCCGCCGCACCTCCACATTCTTCATGATGTTTCCCCTGAGCCTCAGCTTGTTTTTTTCCAGCTTTCGCTGCATCTTTTTCAGGCCCACATTTCCCTCTTCAGTTTTGGGTCGTTTTGCCCCCCTTAAATCCCCGGGGAAATTTTATGTGAAAGCGATTCTAAGGGGCGGGGGTATCATCTGCGTTCAAAAAAAACAACATTGTAAAAAACCAAAAACCCAAACTCCCTCTGCATATTAAGCATGGGACAAAAGTTTTACAGGGCCCTGCAGGCTCTGTGCCCTGGAACTGGTTTTTTTTTTTAACGCGATTAGTTTTAGCGTTATTACGACAAAGGAAATGGGACATTTTTTATGTTGATCAGATTTTTTTAGATCACGCTAATTTGGGTTTAAAAAACCCTTGCACATTATTAATATGCGCCTTTTCGGTGCTTCCTGTCATTTTGGGGGCCGAAAATCAGCTTAAAAATAAGCGGGGTTAATGTGTGTGCGACGTCATGACGGGGATGTGTAGGGTTGCGATTGGCTGGAAAAATACTTTGGCCTCGTTTTACATAGAATAACCCCCTTCCCCGTTCATGTCAGGTCTGCAGGCTCAAAAGCATAGGAGTGCGCTCTGCCTGTGTCCAAAACAGCTCAGGAAATTTTTCCCTTTTCTTCACAGGAAACCAATGTTAGCTGTGATCTTTAAAAACTTATTTTAGATCAGAATTTAAAAGTTTTATGTATTGGGGTAAAAATTTTTTTTTTTTAAAGGAGCATCTACCGCTTTTAAAACACGGGGGGGCGGAGGGGGGGGGCCCGGGGGCGAACACAGAAAACCCTTTTTAAAAGAAGACGGGATAAAGTTCACCAAGACTTAGTGTAGACATTGCACTGCAATGCTTTATTTTTAAAACAGTTTTCTATTGAAATACCCCGGTTTTTGGGGAGCCTGAACTTATTTAGGATACACATTTTTTCTAGTAACGAGTCTTTTTTGTTGGGTCAAAACCACTTTATTATCAGTATACATTTCAGATAGGGTTTTTTTCAATTTTGCCCATTCCCCTTTGTTGACTAGCCCTTTTCATTAAATTAGAATCCCCGAAAATTTTTTATCCACAGGGTTTATAGTGCCAAAAATACCTTCATTAAAACGAATCATTTTGATAGTGTTTTTTCCTTTGGCACGTACAGCTTTGTTCATTGAGGCCTTGCACTTAAAAGTGAATCAGCAATTTTTTAGTCACCACAGGTGAATTGAAAAGGTGCCAAAAATACCTTTTTTTATCCGAAACATTTTGATAGTGTTTTTTTTATTTTTGGGGCAGGCCCTTTTTTGATAATCTACTTTGCAGTTAAATTTGAATACAGCAAATTTTTTTTGTCACCACAGGTGAATTGAAAGGTGCCAAAAATACCTTTTATTATCCGAATACATTTCAGTACGTGTTTTTTTTTCCCTTTTTGGGCAGTCAAACTTTGTTCATAGAGTACTTTGTGTTAAATTTTAATACACCAATTAAGTAGTCACCACAGGGGAATTGATAGGTGCCAAAAATACCCTTTTTATTAAGTAAACATTTTTAGATACGTGTTTTTTTCACTTTTGGCCAGTCAAGCTTTTTTTGTAGATCACTTTGCAGTTAAATTTTTAATCCAAAAAAAACTCAAGACATAAATCTAATTTTTTCCTTTTTGGGTTTTTAAATTTTTAGCAAAAAATTTACAGTGAAGAAAAAAACCCAATTTTAAAAAATAACTTTTAACTTGTATGCCTTAAAAGATGCCCTCCCAAAAGGGGGGACCCCCGCAACAAAACACCAAAATTTGTTCTCCCGAGAGGAAGAAATGCTGGGTTTCCCCTTTAAAACTAAATATCCAATAGGGGGCTACCCCAAAAGGGTGAAAATTTCCCCCCTCACGGAGTAGGCCCCAAAGGAGCGGCCCCACCTATTAAGAGCGCACCCAGGGCAACCCCTTTAAAAAGTTTCCTAAAAGGATACCACAGGGCTCCCTATTGCATAGACAAATTTTGGGGGAAACAAATTTTATCCACATAAAATCATTCTTTAGTCAAGTACAAAACAAAAAAAAAAAATAAAAAAAAAGTTCTTTGTACATTTATTCAGAAACCTGGTGTTTTTTTCAAAACCCCCCAAAACAAAAACAAAAAAAAACGTTCCGTTGTATCTTAATTCAAAAAACCCTGGATTTGTTTTAAAACCCCACGCGTTTC